>OX579635.1:27443418-27472302 GCA_951230915.1 Antitrichia curtipendula
TGACAAGTCTTTACTAGAATCAATTATTAAATCCCTGTGCTATTAAATCCTTGTGTTCTCTGAGTTAAGAAGCCAGTCACATGCCTCAAAATGGCCAATATTGCTTTTAAGAACTGTGAAAGACAAGGAGGTGCAATTTTTAGATTATACTGACACCATTTTGGGGCTTAAAGTAGATTGCGGTTTAAGGCACGGTGCTATTTTGGGGTATCCACCTTAGTTACCTTAATCCTTAAATGTCAAGGCAGTGACGTTTGGTGTTTGATGGATGATAGAGAATCTTTTAGTGTAGGATAGAAGTACAACTATTCATCCTCATAATTTTTTGTGAAAAGCGGAGATCTTCTATAGTATTGTGACTTCCAATTAGTGCTTTTGGATTTTTTTAGACCAATTATTCCCCCGTTATCAAAATGGATTATTTTTCTACGGTCACCAGTCCATTGTTTAAGGGTTAAGTGGAATCTCTACAATATGATTGAACCTTCAAGGTGTTAATTTATAAAGGATGGCCTATGACCATGGATTTAGACCTTCCAATCTAACACTTTGTTTGTTGCCATTTAGCAACTATATGTGAATGAATTTTTTTATATTTATTTTTTAGAGATGAAATCCCATGTCTTTTATAAGTCCTAAGAATTTCATATTACTTTGTGAAAATTTGAAATTATCATGAACTTCTTAAGGAAAAAGTGAAAAAATTCATATCAAATACAAAATATGCTAAAAAAATCTGAATTTTTTTTGCATAGGTGTAGTTGTAGTGTAGAATATCATGGTATAAAAAAAAATTATTGTGTAATTCTAAAATTAGAAAATCTATAAACTAAGGTTATATGCCAAAGTTAAAATTGTAATAAAATATTGAATGTTAAGATTTTTTCAAATATGTCAATTAGAGTAGAAACTACACTTGATAAAATTCATTTCATTAGTCAAAACACAAACTCAAAAAATATCATTAATATGGCAAAAATTTACATCAAGAGTAAAGTACAAGAAGTGGCAAAAATACACTATTAACCCCTAAAACCCCATTTGTCCCCTCGGGGGACAATTTGGGTCCGGGTAGGTTCCTATTGTCTCAATTTGAAGTAAAATTTTTTGAGATTTTTTGAGCTTGTGTAGTTTTGCGAGAGCTTCGTGGATATATAATTTTTGTTTCAATCGGATGCCGGATGAAGAAGTTATTGACATTTCTTGTCAAAAAATAATTTTAGGGGCAGGCAGGGCAGCAGATGAAGTTTGAATTTTCGCGGGGCAGGACAGGGCAGGAGAGGCCCTCCACCGAGGTGGGCAGCGGGTGAAGACCCTGTCCCCCGCGCCTGTGCCCCGCGCCTGTCCCCCGCACCTGTCCCATTCGAATTAGAGCTGGTGAAGAATTAGAGTTAGAGCTGCAGCCCCGGCCAGTAGTAGTAGCAGCAGCAAAACTAGAGCAGCAGCCATTGAGCAGGAAGAGGAGGAGACGTTCGAAGGAGACGAAGAATTTGACTCGGATGTGGAGGAACTGGGCGTGTCTGTTCCTGGAGGCGACAAATCGAGTGAAGAATTTTGAGTTAAGGCTGGTGAAGAATTCGAGGGAGTGCTGGTGAAGAATTCGAGGCCGGGAATGCTGGTGAAGAATTTGAGGGAGAGCTGGTGAAGAAAAAATTTGACGTTGGATCCCAAGCTTGGATTGCTCGCTTGCTCGCTCGCTCTTGGTACAGTCTTGAAGCAATCCTACTGAGGCTCGCTTGCTTCGTATTCCAGACAAGAAGGTGAAAATGCATAATGCCAAAGCAGGTTTTTGAAGTTGAAGTGGCAATGGGAGAGCCCATAATACTAACCTTTCTTGAATTCTCTTACTAATCTGATTCGAAAAATATGCAACCACTGGGATGCCCATAAGGCCATAAGGTCCCTTCTGTTTCTAAATCCTTAAATCAACTGAAAGTGTCATTAAGTCTTACACTTGACATGATGTCTCGTAATGTAAGCTCTAAAGCAATATATAGTCCATATCACGTGTCATTTTAGGGGGTTCTGAAAGCCTCCCACAACATTCACATCCTCCTCCTCAGCAGCTTGCAAACGTTGCCACGATTCTTCGGTTTGAAGTTTTCCATAATCGTGGCAGCCCTGCCTTCAATGCATTGATGCCAGTTACATGGCGGATCGAAAAGCACATATGTATCAAACTTTGGAACTGTGAAAGAGTTCCACGCCACCAACTCCTCACAAATGTTTTTAGATTCTATGACTGCCCTAGTGTCCAGGGACGACAATTGCACGTTTCTTTGCATGTGCAACTGGAGTCTACTGTTATATTTGAGTTAATCTGGTCCCTCAGTAAAATCTGACAAGCATGACCTTACGCCAACGCGATCTATTGAATGTTGCGAATTAGAGTTGACACTGTAGATCGTTAGCTCCATGATTCTCTGAAAGTGATACACTTCATGTTATACACTATACAGTGAAGCCCTAACTAGCTCATTTTGTACAGAAGGCAGCACTCATGGTGAGGATAAAGAATCCTCCAGATCATGAAGTGCCCTTACGACGCTGCTTTGAGTTGCCCTTGAATACCCACAGTCGCTGTGGTACCCGTCTCTGTTCCCACAGGGCGTGGAAGCATCGACGGAGGAAATGGAAGACCCCAGATCCATTTTTTCGACAACAGGGTGCAGGTTTCGATGATCATCGAGAGTGGCTTCACGTGAACAGGTGGCTTGAAATGTTTCGAATGTTGCCCAGGTGTTGGTTCCCCAGACTTTGGATCACGAACTGAATCACCGTGAGGCTGATATCTGAGAAGTTTTCAATAGCATTCAGTTAGTAAGTCCATGTCTTCAGAGGTTTTCATACCTTCATGTACATATGAGCTGATTACACAGCAGGGGCCAATCACTGCAGAAAAACATTGAACAGAACACCATCTTGGATGACTGCAATGCTGTTTTCAGGAACTGATTGGCTTACAGAGGAAGATAATCTTTGAAAATCAATTTTATATAAATTTTTATTGAAAGAGAAATGGAATTGGCATCTAACCCAAGTCGTTTCATATTTTTTGGACCTCGGGTGAATTAGTTATGAATTTTTGAAGTTCATAGAGAAGAAGGTGGATAGAAACATGTGATGGATGGAGTACACCGTAGGTGGATGATGTGGTGAGGTGGAGGTCCCATGCAATGGAACACAGTAGGGAACATACCGGGAACTCAGGGGAACATATTGGGTCCCATTTTTTCCCATTGCCCACAAGACTTTGGCTCACCACAATCTTCTAAATTCAATAGAAAGTAGAGATTTATTTATTTTTTTAATTTTTTTGGGGGAGTTTGTCAAAGATAATTAAAAGTTTCAATCTACCGTTGGGATTTTCAAATTTTCAAATTATGAAGTAGAAAACTTGTTAGCAAAAATAGGTAGTGTATTGTAATTTTTTCGGACATTGTGTCATTGCAAGATTTTTTTGGATGTGTTCCACATTTTTTTTTTGAGTAAAATTTGGTGGAAATGTGTATCACATTACCTTGATTATGGTAGGTTGTGAATTTCAAAGTCCGTAGTGCAAAAAAATTCCAAAAATGGCGGTCAAAGGCAGCTGAAATTGTAGGGCAGCATTCAAAAAAACTTTGCTTCCATCTTTGAATGCTCATAACTCCTAATCCGTACGGTCAAATTTGACGAAATTTTTTCCACATGTTCTCATCTAAGTTAAATACAAGATACGGCGGTTAGATTTCTAAAAAAATAACTTTTTTGGTTTTCTTAGGTGAACGCAGCAGAAGTGGCAATTTTGAGTGATTTTTGGCAGAAAACACCCTTGGGGTTTTAGGGGTTAATAAGAGTGATCTATGGATTAAGTATCTTGTTCTTGGTTTGAAAAGTCAATAATATCATAATTAGAAAATATCCAACACTATTCATTAAAATGCATTCAAGCAATTCCCTCTCCAAATGGATGAAAGAATAAATTTTTCCATCCTACAACCCTACTTGAAGTCATTCAAAAGTCAATGCCAAAAATGTTAGTAACCCCCTTAGGAGAATGTATACCATACTTGGGATCTAAAGTCGACAAATTGTTTTCCCATAAAATAGATACTGAAAATTTTGGGATATTGTGTTCCAAAAGAAAAACGTAAATTTTTTTTTAATCTCTTTTTCTTTGACATTTACCAAATTATAATTCAGTTGCAAACTTTAAATAATTATTCAACATGGAATACCAACCTTAACCACCAGCTAAGGTAGTTTGTTCCTAAAGCGACTTTTTAAAAGGTGATTGTCTTTTGGGGGAAGCTAGACTCTTTAAAACAATTTTCAATAAATTTTTGTAGGAAGAAAAATGGAATTGACATCTAACACAAATTGTTTCATATTATTTAAACCTTTGTGAAATTAGTTACGAATTTTTGAAGTTGAAACACAGTGGTCACTAAAAAGCAACCTCCTCCTGAAAATGTTCACTGTTGGTACATTAAAGAAAGCAAAATGTACCTCATGGTACTGTAGGTTCAAACCAATAGAAAATGACACCTGGGCACACGCAGCACCAAAATGGGACCTAACCGTGAAACTAACTGAATTCATCACCATGAAGCAACCAACCGTAATGCCCACAAATCAGTTCACAGGATCACCGCGCTGCTGTGTCGTTCTCAATTTCACATTGGGTGCAATCGCTACATCCGGGAGCTTCATTGCCATGGCGCCTCCGAAGTTTCGAAGGGGACAGAAAGACGAAGACGAAGACAAACAGAAACAGAAACGCAAACGCAAACACAAACACAAACACAAAGAAGAAGAACAGGGCGAGGACGAGGACGAGGACGAGGAGGAGAATCAAGCGAGAGACGGCACTTCCTCGATAGGGGAGGAGATGACGGACTCCGAAAGGCAGCTCTCCCCTATGTGAGCATGGCGTTTTCCTTGCCTTTTTGTGTTTTCAATTGCTCACGGTTTTGACGTTTCTTGTGGAGGTGGAAGCTGAAGTTTGAGTTGAAGTCGAATCGGAAACGGTTAAGAGGAGTTTTTTCGATTGTGAAGAATTAGGGTTTCTGGTGTTTTTTGTTAACGGAGAAGTGCAGTAGAATTTTGCGACTGTTTCGTCGGGGTGTAATTGCAATCTGTGGATTCAATGGATTTGGTAATTGCGATCAATGACATGTTTATCAGAAATAATTTGCAAGTGAGTGCCTGGTTGGGCTTAATTAAGTTTTTAGTAACCTTGATGTCCATTATTGGAGATAATGCCGATGCAATTTGCAGTTTTTAACTCACAACAAAATTCAATTCTTACAAATTTAGTTTTGGTACCTAATCTGCAAAATCAACTGGTACCGAAGATCATAACAGTCTATGTTTTAGACTTCAAATTCAGCACCGCCATTGAATAAGCTGGTAAATTCAGCACTGACTTGAGCAATGAGCTTGAATCTCATCAGTGACTTACTTTCTAAACGAGGTTCTTCAGTGGTTTGTAATCACAATTTCGAAGGACTAGCAATTGGAGATGTATAGAAAGCAAATTGCAGTGGAGTTGATACGTATTGTTATGGTGACAGAGAAGCTGCCCGTGAAGATATCAGGAAGCAACGGCAGCTGCGAAAGGAAAGATTTTCTCTGATGTTCAGCGAGTACCAGGAGATTATTGACGAGATGGATCGATCACTCGAGAAAGCTGAGGCAGCCAATGAGCGGTACCAGAATATTTTGCGGCTCCTTGATGAACAATGTAATCGTAGTTTCCAGGTTTGTTGATCCGAAGTCCACTCTTGCGATCGCCATTGGAGATTCATCATGTCGTAAACCTCGCATTGAATGCAAGTTGCTATTGTCTAACCTCGTTTATCTGTAAGAATTACTGGACATGAATTGCGGGGTATCCATGCAGGGCTACGAGAAAATCTCGAAATTGACACAAACTGCTAGGTCGCCTACTCCTGCCTATCGTGAGTTGTCTCTCAACAGGTGTGCAGATTATCACGTCACCTTTTTTCTCGTACTGGCAGAAGGCGCTTTATTCTGTGGATTTTGTGTAACGTAGAGGATACTATGTAGGAGTGTGATTTTTGGAAGATTAGTCTAGAGAACTGGAGAGATCTTTGGGGTACGAGAGTCAAATCTGCTGAGATCAAATTTCTATCACCATGAGTGGATTTCTTATGAAACTTCAGAGTGGGAGGTTGTAGACCACTATACAGTAAACAACCCCATTTCCGTTCAAAGATCAGTGGTCACAGACATTTTGTCTAGCCATGCTTCCACCACTTGCTAATTAATAGGTCCAACCAACTGTATAACTGTTGAGTTGTCGTTGGTAACAGGGATCAAAGGAATCAGATCCCTAATCTATTTGAAAATTCCTCTATCTTGTACTTTCGCTTTTGTGTGCAACTTCAAAATGGACATTCTGAAGCAGTCTGCGATTCGACTCAGATTTTAGGGTTCATCCTTGGCCGGTGATCTTTTCCTACGATCTTTAAGTTCGAAACACACCCTTGTGCCCTTTTGAACAGAGGGCGAGCTGAATCTGAGCCCATGAGTGCTTTACGCAAGAGCCCGAATGGCTTGCGCAGTGTTGACAAGTTCCCCAAGAGACTGGACATATGCGATGTCGATGTTGCAGAACGTCCCAAAGCATCCTCTCCAGGTTAAACAAGTTTCTGGGCATCGAATTTTCAATTCTTGTTCAGGGAACACGGATTGACATTCCAGCGTATCTGAGGGCACAAGTTGTGTTGCAGATGCCTTGAAGCCGTTGGAAAGTTCACCTGCCAAGAGTGACTCCTCGTCGGACACGTCGAGGCCCTCCAGCTCGGTGAAAGCAACCCCGCGCTTCGATTGCAAAGCTGTTGTGAAGAAACCTCCACCGTTCAGTGTGCCGAGGCTTGATCTGTCAAGGACGGGTGTAAGGGCAGGAGCAGTGATGGAAAATTCTTCGTCGGCCCTTCAACAAAAACCCGCTCAACTCCAATGCGATCAATATGAGAATCCCGGCCGACGCACCTCCAGGAGGCCCGACAGTGCACGACTGATCTCAGCGGATGACCATTTCGGCAACAATATCGACTCTGCAAGGATAATGCTCTCGAGGATCAAACGCAGGGCAAAAGGGGGCTCCTGTGGTGGGGAGACCATCAAAGAAGTCAGTGTGACAAGTAGCGCCAACGACACTAATAGCATTGCGAAGAAACCATCTGACGACATGGGCCAAAATGGCGATGGGCCATCTATCCGGGAGATTGTGGAGTTGGCTGTAGTGCAGACCGCTCCTGAAAGTGTCGTCACAGAAAACACTTGCAATGCTGGTGAGGTCCGAGCTATCCAGTATAGTCTGGCTTTTTTCTGTACACATGTTTTGACCGAAATGACCCACTGACAACGTGACGTCTGCGAATCTTGCTCTTGAATTGCAGTGGCTTGCCGAACCCCTGTGCACGTACTTCGAAGATCAATGAGCCCTCCTGCTGCAAAGAGCAGTAATCCAGACTCGGAGATGTTCGTCACTTGTAATGCAGCTGAAAGCGCTCCGAAGGTCAGATAGTTTCTTACTTGCAGTCATCAAGTGGTATGTCTATTAATTGCTGCTAGCTAAGTGGAGGAATTACCCAAATCCATACTACCTAAGGGCTAAATCAATAGTAGGTGCACGACGAGCATACCAAGCCCCTGAATATTCTATAGCCGGTATGTAAAAAGACACCTAGATAATATATTGGCAGTTTGGTCGGTTGTGGATATACACTTTTACTGATGCAGGAAGCAGCCGCCTTGTTTGTGTAGATTACAGCTTGAATGTTCAATTTGTGGTTTTAATTTTAGAGCTATTAATGACGGAAGTTTGGTTCTTGGACAGGCACAGGAAACTTTGGATGGGGATGCAATCAATCTGCAGGCCTCAAGGCAAGAAACGAGGACGCAAATCCTGCTCTGGTCGACAAGGGAGAAACTATCGACATTGAAAACATTGAACAACACCATGTTTTTATGGGAGGATCACCCGGCTAAATGTGGGGCTCTAACCTCTGATGGAAACGTTGACCTCGTCCTGAGTAGTCTCACGGCTGCCAAGGAGAGCCAGAGAAGGCTGTTCGACAACTTGGATGGGGTGCCAGGCGTCCCCCGACGTTCCATTTGCTGCAGCGCTGTTCGGGAGCTTGTGCGCGCCTATCGACCAGAAAGATTGGTGCCGACATCGTTTATCAACGACCATTTTGTCTCCCAGTCTCTGCAACATACGGTTTGTACTGCCGCTTCTATCAGACCTCGATAATACCATCACCAGGGTGAGGAATATGTCTTCCTATATTTTTTTTGGGGGGGTACTGAAAAGCAAGGGTTGTGATTGTCGTTGGCAAGAATCTCGATTATCTTTCCTACCCTGCCTGTGGAGCTAGTCACTAAATCTTTGTTTTCTTATTTTGGCTACGGTCGGCTGCTGTGTTTCAATTCTTGAATGGTCTATGACGTTTAAAATAGGGGGAGTCAAAATTACGTGAGATAATTGCGAACATCAATTTATTGGCTTTAGAAAAAGAATAATTTTATAACTCAAAGGAAGATTATGGGCCCAAGACGATTTGATGACCCTATTCTGCAAGGCATTTATGTCGTGGATTAATCCCTGCCCTGACGGTACCAGACTAACTAACGGGAGTAATCGCAGGTGACTGACGGAACTCACGGAAGCTTCTTGAAGTTGGCTAGTGCTGAAACGTTGAGGAGTGCACAAGACTCCGAGGCGGCAGAGTTCTGGCAAGCCTTGGTGCACCACGTCTTGTCAGTTGCCGACCATAAAATGGAAACGGCAGATCAAAGTGCCAAAGAATATGCGGAGGTGCTCTTGCATGAGATGCGGGAGGCAGACATTGTCGGGGACGCAAAGCTTGCACGACTCGAGCTCAAGGCATTCTTAACACGATGCTTCAGATTGCAGCCTGTATCAGGTCGCTTCACTCTTCCTTCAGGCGAGTATTACTGTTTTCACCAAAAAATAAAAGGTGGTTGAATGATAAGGTAGAGGATGCTATTTGCATCACTTTAAGCATTTTATCGTATTTTGGAGTGTGCTTTCATTGGGAGATCAGTGTAGGGCTGTGGAGAGATGACTTTGGGTACAGGAGCTATGTCTGTTGTGATTAAATTTTTATCACTACGTGGTGAATATTTTTTTCAATTTCCAAGAGGAAGTTTGTAGCTAGGCCACTACGGGTGACAATGAACAATCCTTGTCATTCCAAGATCAGTATAAATACACATTTAGCTAAGTTACGACTGACACCCTTTGCTAGTAAATGCACCACGTTTACAAATTGACAAGTTGCTTTTGCTAATAGGAATCAGCACGTATAGGAGACAGGAACAGGTCCCTAACAATTTTAGTATCGAATACCTTAATTTCAGTACAGCACACAGGATTCTGCATGAGCTTATTTGTTCAGTTTTTATGTCTTTGATTCCGCTTCTGCAGGAAAAGATTCTGACACCACCGATTTAGCACTTCTCGTCAACGACACAACTCGCACGCAAGAGTGTTCGGCAGCATCAAATGAGATTGCCTTGGGCAAGCAAGTATGCGACATTGTGGTCAGGCGTGGGAAGAATAATAATTCTGAGCTCCCACTAGTTGTTGCTTCTAAACACTCCAGGAGATCAAGTTTGTCTAGTGTTTTCAACTCTCTCAAGTTTTGGAAACGGAAACCACAAAAATTGGCTACGGATATTGACTACTGGAGCATGCTAGGCATGGACAGGTCAGAACGTCCTCAAACATCACACAATCGGAAGCGGTATGGATTTTCTTTGGAGATTTGAGAGTGGAAGCTCTGGCATAATTCCAGGCCTGCTTGATTCATTTGTTGGATTGGAAGGGTGTCATGTTTACTAATATTTTAGTTTTTCTTAACAGAATTTCATATATGGTTATCAAATCCTTGCATCCATGCATGTGCAATTTGAAGGTGAGCAAGCAATTCACTATGGGCTGTACTCATCCTTTCAAGTTTCAATGTCAGTGTCTTAAAGGCATGTCCGATTTTATCCACCAAATTTTTCAAATCTTTTTGGTTCATTTCCTAGGATTTGTACTATGAGAATTTTCAAACTACTTCTTTGTAAATCAAAATTCTATACTTCAAACACACTTTGTTGTGATCATATTCTTATTTCAAAGAGCTCAATATGTTTCATTTCAAGAACTTACTTTTCTAGTTAAATAATGACCCTTCACTTAAAAAAATTACCACATAGAATTTTACCTCTAAACTCATAGCAAAACATTCTTGTGAAAAATACTATTATTGAATCTTAAATGTATTTTAGATGGAATTAAAAAAATTTGGTTTCAAAATTCATTGACAAATATTTGGTAGCAATAATGACAAATCCAACCATATACATATGATTTATGTGTCAATGCTTACTATATGTCCTTCCTGTTGAGTAATTGTGAGGAACTAGAGTAAAGAATTTGTTACAATCTTCATTCAAGCATTGGTATCAAGGTTGGTAAGATCTATTGCTATTGACATACTTATATTTACAACTATTGGTGGATTTACAATGAAAACAAACTTTTGCTTTATCTACATATTTTGGGGGCTTGACAGCAATTGGATTTCTATTTTTCTTCATTATTGTTTTATTAGGTGCTACAGTTAAATTAGACATTTCTAGTGTAGAAAGATTCATCACAATATTCTTCTTTTTTATGTTGATGACCAATTTAATCTTTTCAAAGCTTGGTGATTTTACAAGCGTTCTTACAATTTGGAAAAGAATATAAAAAGCATATAAAAAAGAATTGCTACAATAATATAAGCACCTAATTTTAAGTGAATATATATTAATGAAACTATTCTTAGATCAAAATAAAGGTTTTCTCTCAATAGATATTCATTGTAAACATCAAGGTCAAAATGTTAGACATAAAGCTAAAATAAAAAATATGAGACTTAAAAGTAGAAGGTAAAAACAATAGTAAAAGTAGAAGATGTTACACATAATGGAAAATATGAAGATCACAAGAGAAAGCATTGCCTTCAACAAAGACTGAACCACAATATTCATGAGAAAATTAAGCTATTGAAATATCAATCCAAGAGATAGCAACTTTTGAGGGTCTAACCCATCAGGTATGGCATACAGAACCTCCAACAAATCTGCAGGTAATGACGCTCTAATAGTGAGTAACTGATGTCTAGTCTTTGGATCTTCACAAACAGATGTGGTAGGGTTCATCCATATGGAGCAATTTGCTGGTGTACTACCTGCAGTGTTAACAAAAATGTGAAAAATTTTAGCAAAACTTCAATCCAATAACAATTTCTCACTACGAAAAAACGGGAATACTAACATTAAAACATGATTAATTTGTAGTGTTTTTAGCAACTTGAACTAATTATGAAAATCACATCACTACCTGTATCCGACTCCAGCTCTGAATCTGAGGCTGAGCTGTTGTATTGGTCCATAGTATTGTCAATGGTTGAGGCCAAGGTCCAAACTTCTTTGGACAAATGAAGAGGGTGAGGAAATGTGAGGCGAGCAGCATGAAGAAATATTCGACCTGAGTGCATTTTGTAATTTTCTCTGAAGAATCGATTTGTTCCCCCTTTCCCATGTTGTACATCTCCTACAACCTACACATCATGTGATTTCCACAATGAGCTCAAGTTGTATAAAAACACCGCTTAGATGTGCTATATTTCAAATTTAACACATTGTTATGCGTGCTTTTTTTTTATAGAAAGAACTAAAATTTGGTAGAAGCTTTGCAACATTTAGCTACATTTGTGACCATTGCTAAGGTTGTTTATTGTCTATGAATTTACAGAAGAAGAAATATGTTGTGGGAGAGGTTTAGAATTGTACATGATGAGCACGATGGTTGAGATGCTTGCGTATTTGATGCCATCGTCCTGTCTTTATTATCACCTGATTCACCCCAACATGACAGTTTCATATTGATATAGCAATAAACCTAAAGGAAAAACAAACAACAAATCGCAAGTCTATCTGCTCGAAATAGTTATGTATCTATATTTATTTATATGATCTCCTCTATTGAATAATTCGAACACAATGTTTGAAAATCTTAAAACTACACTATTCCTAAAACATTCATCATTTGGAATGATGGGCTCCCAAATGCAACAACACGCCTCATTTTCATGGAACAACAGAACTTAGTACATGTTTGAAGCAATGCTTAATGGCCTCCCTTGGAGTAGACAAAAGAAGCTTTAGCTACAAAAAAAAAGACCCTAGAAATGTAGCTTGAAAACCGCCCACTTAGGCAATGCCATAAGAATCTAATTTTTTGTTAACATCAAGTCATCGAATGGCGAAAGAGAAGAGTTACCTTCAACAAGGAACAACGTGCTTCAGGAAGATCAAGAATTTTTTCGCATTGTGATATAGCTGACTTCGGAATACCCTGTCCAAGCATATACCAAATTAAATGTTATCAAGTTAATGGGTGGCAATCAAAGCAAACACATCATTTGTCAAAGATACTAAAGCACGAGACATTTAATACTCGTACCCCAAATCTCTGAAACTCCGAAATCCAAATCTTCACTTAATCCCTTAGTGCCAAGAAGGACAAAGTGGCAGCTTCCAAATCTAAAAGAGTTAAAAACAAATCATCTAGGAAGGTAACAAAATGTACCAATAGAAAGACCAAATTACATTTGACAACAATAAAAAAAAATTCTTGAAGCCACTATGATTGACTATTAGCTTCCGAAGTGGCTTCCGAAGTGGGCTTTCGAATTTGAACTTGGGCACTTAACAATGTTAACCGTGATATGTCCACAATGCCTACATACCTTTTCATCATTCACTGGTTCGTCACAAACAAAATAATCCGGAGTACTTCCCCTTGCTAGCACAAGATATCTGCGTCCGAAAATCCCAGGTTAAGTACAACTGACAATTAAAAACAAACCAATGGCAATTTCGATTCTATGAGTTGATACTCTACTTAAACATCAGATCTGTGTTCGTTTCTGGTCATAACTTTGATCCCTCATAAGCTTTGGATGAAGTATCCACATAGTACATAGGTGCATTGAAATTCCCAGCTCACAAGCATCAACAAATATTTGATTAGCCTCGTAATAAGAACTATGCTCTCAATGCAAAAGTGTTGGTTTTAGATTCTCCTCCCTTACAAGCCCAAAGTATTGCCCTGATCCACCCCAAACATAGAGCAGCTGAAACTACTGGCACCGGTACATACAAGATGCTCACTCTTTGATGCAAGCGGGATGAGCCAGAGATGCCTGAGCAGAGCGAGTTGCATCACCAGACTTGGAGAATATGATGACACCACTTGATGGCCGATCTAACCGATGAACAGGGCTCACCTTGCGTCCTGTAAGACCAACACACATCCATGTCATATAACACATGACATAGTTAAATGACTAGGGTCCCAGAGATTTGATTATGAAATACTTTGAATACGTGGAGTGTGCTACAATGGGTGATAGTGCGACTATTGTGGCAGATATTCCAAAATATTGTTTTAGAGAAGGTCATACTCAAGCCACAGTGGACCTTCTGTTTGGGGGAGTACCAGCAGTGAGTTGTGCTTCCACCAAGTTCTTCAAAAACGCATTCCGTTGCTTCTCCAACAAGGTTGATCCCTTGTTATTGTGTACCTTCAGAAGCAAGCACGCCAAACCTCGTAAGGATTTTTAGACCTAAAGTAACCAAGAGAACCCAAGTTGGGACTTACATGAGGGAGGTCATTGAGTAGGTCACGTGAGGGTTATCTCTTGTTCAGTTTTATTTATTCAATTTATGACCATCTCAATTATTCACAATACAATCAGTCAAATTGATCATGTTTCAAACCATGAATCCTTAGTGTCTAAGAGGTTAGATTGGAGCAAGGCATACAGAGAAGAGCAGTAAGTACAAGATGCGGGAAGCAATCAAGTGAAAACACAGACGATATAGATTGCAGTAACCTGCACATCATAGAAATCCCGAAATCGTCACCTCAAACCCTAATTTGAGATTTGTAACAACCATGTGACATTCTTGGTCACATCCAATCATACGTTGCCGAAGAGGATGAAACACATGAATATGATTACAGATTCTGCCCTAAGATTCGCTTATAACTTTTGATTTTAGTAATACCTGTATCATTTCTGAACATCTTCAACATCACCTCAAAAACGGTGACCCTATATTTAACAAAACCAAGAAAAGCGAGGGAGGCGGAACTCACAAGCAAAGTGCCTGGCTTTGACACCCCAATAATGTACTCATCCTCGTAAAGCCGCTCAATTTGAGGGGGCGTCCATATTTCAGAACCTTCACTCCCAGCGACCTCGTCAACAAATGCTGGACTCGATTGCAAGCAACTCGTCGTGTGCACAGCCCTCCACGGTTTAGGTTTCCAATGCACAGTCTCGAATTTGCTTCCAAGCTGAAGAAAACTCACCCCGGACCAACTCATCAAACAACCCACCAAAAACCAACCGCACTAATGCAGCTCCAAACCCTAAACCCTAAAACCCTAAAAAACAATTTGAAAATCCTCTGTATCTCCAAATTCTAAACTAGCAGAAAATGCAGAGAATGGGTGTACCTGAAGGCATGAAGCTCGTCCCAGAATGGCAGCCATAGCTACCACTGCCGTCCTCTGGCTCCGCAACAATCAAATCCACGTAAACCCACACTTCCACTCAAAACTGCATAAAAAACAAACAAAAACATAATGAAGCTATGGATGGATAAAGAATGAGAGAGCAACAAAACATTTCTCAGAACACTAACTTCAGGATCCACATTACTGTATAGCATTCGTTTCTAGTGAGCTACAACTTCTTCAATCAGAATGTATGCACTACATTATCCCTCCTCAAAAACCTAATTTCTTTCAATTCTTACCAAGAAGTTGCAATTGTGAAATTGAATTCACAACAAAAATGAAGGTCACAGATGTTGATATATTACATTTGTCAGCTTCTGTGGAACCTCAAATTCAAAGGTCCAATTGGTCCGACCATCTGTGGAAGATAGGATTCTGCACCTACCGTGAAATCCAGATTCAATATTGACATCCTAAAATCCTCATGGCAAGCTTACCGAGTACCGACTGAGAGCTGATGTAGGACTCTGCAAACCTTCTACATAATTCTAAGACGGTCTTCACTCTTTCCACTACAGTAAGGTAGTGGGCTCTTAAAGCGACCTTTTAAGAGCTGATTGCATTTTGGGGTGGAATCTAAATTCCTTGAAATAAATTTTAGTAAATTTTTGTAGGATGAAAAATGGAATTGGCATGTAATTCAAGTCGTGTCATATTTTTTGGACCTTTTTGGAATTGATTACAAATTTTTGAAGTTGAAATGCAATGGTTACTAAAAGTGAACCCCTCTTGAAATATACATTGTTGGTACATTGAAGAAAGTAAAATGTTCATGTATGTTAGAGGTCACTTTTAGAGTCAAGTCACTTTTAGAGCACCCTACCTTAGTATCGGCAATTGTCTCCTTGTCTCTCATGTGTCATCAATATCTAAGTTTTAGTGTTGTTTTTACACTGCAAAATGTAGGTGTCACATTAGGAGCAATGATGCTTTTCGGTACAAATATCTTAGGATTTGTGAATAGTGTATCATCAAAAATCAATCTAATGCAGACATCATCAACAAGAGTTTAGGATTTAAGGGTTTTATTCACATAAAATCTTGCCAATTCCACTCAAGTTGGGGTTTGAGATTTGTCAAATCTTTCTTTATTATAGTTATCAAATATGTACAATGCAAATGAATAAAATTAGTTTAAGATAGCATATAATAAATAGTTTAAAAAATATATAAATAAATACCTTCATCTTACACTTGATTGCCAAATGAGCAATTTATACAAACTTTAAAATTTATGTTGCATAAAACTTGACAACTCAATCCAACTCCAATGCAATTCCAATTGTTTCAATGGGTTGCAACACTCAACCGCCATCATCACTTTGTGTATAGTCACCTCCAAAATCAATATGTACCTATGTACACTCCATAGGGATTTTAAAGGGTACTACACTAATTAATCGACATTACACACTATATAAATATCTACCTTTGCTATACATCAATATTTATTGAAGTATCCGGCGACTGTACATCATGTTTCAAACATCTACAGTTTTCCACAATAAGCCCTTTTAATTTTTTTGGTCCCCTTAATATCACTGTTAAGTGTAGAAGAAACAATTAAAAAACCTGTATCCAAAAAAACTTTGACCTTGCATAACTTTTGTATACGGTATCCAAATGTCGCGTTATTTGGTGCATTGAAACCTCCTTCCACTTGCCAACAAGAAAATATGAAAATTTGACCAGTCTAATAACAATAAAGACTAATATTAGTAAAGACTAAGCTTTGGAGGTGCCCACCTTAGTTTCGCTTAATTAGTGTTGCGCCCACTCTCTCCAGCGCATGCTTGTCGTCTGCGAGGATTGCATTGCCATCTTCAGGAGTGTGCTGCTGCAGCTCATTCTAGCTGTTGCTGCTCCCATGGTTCCATGGCCTCCTCCATGCTCGCTGCCTCGGGAGTCTCTTTGCAATGGCCACAGCAACATGCCTGCCGAGCCTTGCAAAAGCTCCGCTGCCCTCTTCTTCTCCCTCTCCTCCCCAAAAATCCTGCTTCGTTCCCCACATGTAAGTGAAGTGCTACCCCTGCATTGCATTGGATTGCATTGCTCACGAAATGCCCCTCTTCCTGTTCTCCAATCCCTCACTCAATCTCGTTTGCTTCCTTGCTTGCTTGCTTGCTGTTGTTCAGATTTGTTGCCGTCACCTCCTCGATTGGTTCTTACCCACGTAGCGACGGAGGATCATCCCGAGCTCTGCGACACGCTTCCCGTTCTGCGCCAAACAGCGCAGTCCATCTTGTGCCTCAGTAATGGCCATGGGGAGGATTCCATCGCTGCATCGGTTCTCACCCAACTCTTGGTAAGTTCCCGACTCCTCCTTCTTGGAATTGACCCTGCTCTTGTTAAGGAATTCCTCTAGCCTTTCCATCCCTTCATCTCCGTGGCTAGGCTTTGAATCATCACTGGTAGAGCAATCTTGCCATCCCAAACTTGCATTTATTTGAACACCTAATCCAAACCAAAGAAGCATCTGTTGGTTGTGAGGTAAGTGCACCTATTGGCGACCTGTTGGCGACCTAATTACAATCTGTTTCGAAACCCCTACTGATTCTTGCCTAGAATGTACAGAATATATTCAGGAGAGACTGGGTTCGATTTTGTGTTCACTTCTTTTCGTTACTTTGGAAATTTAGAGTTTAATCTTACCGTGTCCAAAAATGCATGCGAAGAGAATTTGGAGTACCCTTTTGACTCCCAACAAGACCCAACAAAGCTTAGACAACTCAGTAGTAGGAAATGCTCAGACAGGCGTTTTTTTAGGTGTAATGACCTTGGACTCATGTGGAGGAGAAAGATGATTTTTTTTTTAAATCGGAGACTAATCGATGTAGTTACTGCTTAAGATCTCCTCAAATGTTAAGTTCATCTGCTAATTTAATTGTATGAAGAACCAGGGTATCCATCTCTTTTATTTCTTTGGCACACATCTTCATAGAGCATCCTCAATGCACCTCAGTATACCATCTGAATCTTAAACAATGCATGAAGAATAACTTAGTATAGTCTTCTTTTGTTCTGAAGTTTTGATTTCTCACTCGACATTTCTTGAGGAGACCACAAGTGTTAATTCACTTACTATTTAGGTGAATTCTTGTATTTGTTTAACACGTGTGATGGAATTGTGACCCACATTCTAGCAAAGTATGCTTCGTGATCGGTCCGCAAACAATACACCGAGCACATATAGTGGAATAGATTGGGTCTCTTCAATTTGTAACACGAGTGAATCTGTACTTTTCGGTGTCTTATGTTTTCACTCATGAATTTTCCTATACTTTTTGTGGCGATTCTGGACGTGGTGCAGGCGCTTGGAGAGGAAAGTGGGATGGATTTGCTAATTGAAGCATTGCCTCTCGTGGGGGAAGGCCATGCATATCACCGGAGAGGAATTGCCACTTTGGGCCCAACAAAGCCCATGCCTAGTGGAGGGTAACTTCTTTTACATGACTTCACATGCATTCGTCAACTTCTTCCTTTGCATTTAAACTTTATTTTCACGTTGTCACACGATGATGTTCATGATCAACTTTTGTTGCATTGATTTTTGTGATTACTTTCTCCACAAATTTAGTATAATATGCATCCTTTTCTGTCTTTTGTATTGATGGAATCTGGAATTGTTCATCCTTAATTCACGAGGTCTGGTATGCGGTGTCAGCAATTGATTCGTAGGAAATATATATATTGGCCTCCCTAATTCATATTACCCTAAACCCTAAACCCTAACTGAATCTGAAACTGATCACCAAAATCAGTGCAACCATTTACTGGATGTCACAAGGAAAACCTGATATACTATTCTGTCCAAAAAATGTCTCCGGCGGCTAATTTAGAACATTTCAAACTAGGAATTTGGGAATTTAATGTGTGGACACAATTTTGGGTCAATTTTTGTAACATATTCTGTGTCAGATTTTAGGTGTGTGTTGGACAGTACCTTTGGGTTTACCAGATGTTGTATATCGACCAGTATGGGGGTGGCAGGTTTATCTACATGGACTTGTTACATCTGATTGTGGACGTGCAAGCTGGCCTTCTAGGTCTTACGCTTGAGCAGGTATACTCCTGGTATCCCTACCGTGGGTGCCATGTGCATGTGCTTGCATATAAGTTTAACCTCTAAAGGACTGGGGAGCACCTTTTTTGGTGTATGAATCATTTGTGTTTTCTTTGTGTCTACCAAACCTATGAGAGGTTAATTGTAAAAACATACACCAAATTGAAGATTGAAAGAAGATTATCATGTTTATGTTGTAACAGTATTCATCATGCTAACCAACTACTATCTAGAAAGTGGAAAAATACAGTACCCCAAATGCAGAGCTGTTCTTTAGGACTTAAGGTCTTCATCATTTGTGCCTGGTCTTATTTCTCATTTATAAGGTACAGTGCGGGGCGGTTATTCGTTGGGTAGACAGGAATCCAGATGGAGTTCTTCTGGCCGTGGGGGATGTGTTGCCCTTAGCTTTTGCCTGGCTAGCTTCCCAACGACTGCGTAGAGTTCCAAGCTTGAACAATCCAACGAGATCAAGAGGTTTCTTTGCTTTTATAGGCACAGCTAAAAGTGAGTTCTATGTGCGTGGAGGTGATGGCACCCGGCTCAGGTCTACTATGCCCAAAATTTGTGAGTTTGATCTGTTCTCTTGTGCTGACATGCGTGTCTTTGAATTTGTGTGTCAGTAAAAAAAATTCACCCTCACATTAATCGTTTCGTTGGAAGTGGGTTACGGCATGTCTTTCTTGAGGTCATACGAAATTAATATTAAAAAATTCAGATATTTTTCCCTATGTCTATGTTCTTGTGCAATTTTTTCATTGAGAGCCGATTGAAAGTAGCCACTGCTCAGGTTTTGAACAAGATGCTCTGCAACACTGTTTTGAAAATGGAGTGATACAAAATCAGTGTTCGAGAGTTCAGATATATTTTGCAATTCGCTTAGTTTTGCAAAGGGCCTGACCAGTAACTACTTTCGTGGCAGTGGAGTTTCTGCTTTCCTCAGGTAGTGTGTACTATCCATGGGAGCGAGCTATGATGTCAGATTCTCGATGCAGGTATATTCTAATTTGTTAGGACCAATGTCCAGCAGAGCGTTTGGTGGGATGGTCATTTCGAACAACATTTTCAAGTGGGCTCCTTAATTGCTTTATTAGAAGTGTGCAAGAATGAGGTTGCGCGCTGTTAATATATGCAGCATGCGGTTAAATGCAATTATCAACGACGTTGTCCTTTATTTTCTTCCAGGTTGGTGGTGCCCAGAGATGACTTGACTGCTCAATACCTTCAAAAGCACCTACCCCAGTCTGATGTGACCAAGGTATTTTCATATCCAACTAGTTTTCGCAACAGGTGGTGAAAAGAATCACTTTCATTAAAAGTTGGATAAATTATGACATCTTAGAGAGAACACATGTAGTATTCCAAGAATCAGCAGTCGATATCGTCATGTCACTAGTTGTTTTTTATATAATTTTGTAAATTTATTGTGAAATGTAAGACGGTTCGTGTAGTGCCTTGCAAGTTCAGGTTTGTAGGCTGGGATAATGACAAGCTGTGGGATACTGCCTGACAGGTTCAAAGCTTAGGGAACCCAATGATGGATGACCTTGAGCCAAGTGGAGGTCTTTCTTTTCTTGTCAATTACGAAGCAGCAAAGTTTGTTGCCGTTCTCCCCGGTTCCAGATCACCAGAGGTCTTGGCATTGACTTTGTTAACTGATAGTTTTTTGCATTGAGTCATCCCAAATCGAATAAAGACGCCAAATATATTAAACAGATAAGAAATCTGCAAGTGTAATACGTTTGTGTTGCATTGTGAGGAAGTCTCCTGCAAGTCCTCTTGTTTTGTTTTGTGACTCTTGAGTATGAAGTGCAAAATCCGAGTTACGTGCCTGTAATAATGTGACTTGTTCAACTTCATTCTCCGGATATGCAAGATGCTGTTTTGACGGATTTTGAACTTTTGGCAGATTTACAGTAACTGGAAACAGCTGTTGGTTGTTGCGCAAGAAGTATCATCATCATTCAGTCAAGATAAACTTGTTTTTCTTGTACCGCTTGTAACAGCTCTGGAGCCAGGTTCATTCATGGAAGCACTCGTGGATACACGTTGGCAGACTCATGCTTTGAGGCTTCAAGTTGAAAACAAGGGGTGAGATTTCTCGATATATCACTTTTTTGTGGTATTGAGACGTTGCCTGAGATATTTGCTGCCAGATGGACTGGGTTACGATTTCGCTGATATACCCTTTGCATGGGTAACCTGTCAATTTCTCTTACTCTAATTCGAACTACTGTATTGTACTTCGTGGTATTTCTGGTATGATATGATAGATGACTGATCTCGTCATTTATTTGTGCTTGTGAACATGCAGGAACTCTAAATCAGCATGGGCTTACGATGTCCAAACTCTTCAACGAGTCGTCGTTGAAGAATCCCAAGCCTGGCCTGCAAACAATGGAGTGGCCTTGGCAGCATTTGAAAATGAAAATGCCTTGTTCATTCTAATTCGGGGTAACTTCAATGACGTGGCGTATTGGGCAGAGGCAGGAATTGCTATGGCTGGGACTGCAACAGAGCAGCTCGTACGTCTCCATTGACATAATCCTTCAGTTGCAAGAGTCTGCATACGATTCATGATCCCAGGCACCAACTTGAACAATATTAGCCTTCAATTTCTGTCGACTTCAATGATACTAGATCATACACTCGTACAAAGTTTTACTTTACCCATCCTGGGGGAATTGCGCTGTGTTTGCTTATGTTTTCGTCGCTGAGGTTCATGCAGGTCGGGCAGGGCAAGCCTGTTTTTACAATTCCAGGTCAAGGGCCTCAATTCACTGCTGCTTTTGCTGAGGCTCAATCTCGTTTACTGGGAGAATCTGTGAGTACAAATCTCCACTTCTAATACTCCTCACATGGCTTGTCTGTTTCGACTACCGGTATTTCCTCTGATGCATATATGTTTCAATCTGCGGTAGCAGATAGATGCTGCTCATCAACACTAATCAAGTTCAACAAATAAATTAATGACTTCTTGAGTGTACACTTATCGTGTTGAAAACAAGTTGTGATTAACCCTTTAGTGATTAATCCTTTTTTGAAGTTTTACACACTTTTGCTTATATCTTTGTACAAAATATAGTATTAACCTCATTTTTGTCGAATTGGTTAAAAAGATCGTCTTTGAAAGATTCAAGTGTTTTTGGGAGCTGAGGATGCTCGACAGAATTAAACTTGGAATCTCTTGGTATTGGACTTGCAGGTCATCTTGCAACCCAACGCCAAAGAGTTGGCTCGAAGTATGAAGGTTGTAATGTCGAACTCTGACCAGCTATTTCATATTGCGAAAAACGGCTGCAGACGAATGGGACAAGCAGGTGCAAGTAGACGCATCTCTGAGCAATTTTGGAGACAGATGCTAAATATTTGAATTTTGTTCTCTTCACAAGATGCCCCTATTTTTTACTCTTTACAACTTGCTTGTGAAACAATCCGTAGAATGACTTTGAACTGGGCTATCGTGTGGTCTAGTTGTCTCTGCAAAATGCGGAAGTTTTAACTTTTTGGACAGTGAACGAGATTGATATAACGTCTCTTGTTATGATTGAATCTTCAAAAACCAATCTTCCTTTTGGGCAAATTAGACGGAAGTGATGTTTTTGTACGAAAAAATACCGTCAAAGAAATTGAGAAAAGATTTGGGCGTAAAAGAGTTGAATTATGTGTGCACTTTGGAATTTGTATATTGGACTGTCCGTGTTTTGGGGTCATATTAATTGAATATTAGCAACTGAAAAGAAGGTTGTTTATTGTTTAGATGTGCTTTGATGAGCAATTTGAAGAACCAAAACTCATCCTCTTGTAAGGTACCTTGTCCATATTTTGTCCATGCTCCAAGAATTGCTCCTACTTTTGTACCATGAATTGTTACTATAGGAATGAAAAATTGTCCAGTGATGAATTGGTGCCAATTTGGGATTCTAGTGCACAATTTTCTAAGTGGTTGGGGATTGAGTTTGATTTGGAAGTAGACACAACTTCAATGTAAAAAATGTGGAGTTATGAGTGGTGGGACACTTTGTGCCATCCTATGCAATTACATGCACCATGTTGTTCAAGCTTAAGGTTTGCATGTGTCCATGTTTTAAACTCCATTTGCACCATTGTTGAACACTTCTTTGACATTTAATGATAGTACCTATGAACTTCAAGAGCACCCTACTATTGCAAGCTTTAGAAAATCATGTCTAATTCAATTTAAGTCCAAAAATTATGAATCAATGTGACTTCCTCTCTTCTTTCCTTGAAAATTTATTAGAAAATGTTTTGATGAGATCTTAATGGTGTGTACACACTTGGGTTTAAGGCTCCAATTTTGGAGTGCTATTACATTGGAAATGAGGAGTGCATTCAAACTTGCTGTTGTACTTAGACACCAAGCCTAGCTGGACGTCCACCTATCACATGATAAGAGTAGTGGTCAACAAAAATAAGGAGGACCTAGTAGCAGTGGTAGCATGAAAGTTGAAAAAAAATATGGAAACACAAAAATAAATAAATTTCAGAAATTGAACAATGTTGTTACTTAAACTCGGTCTTAACCCCAAAATGACCCTGGAAACTCCTGAGCTTCTAGGAATTTGTTCTAAATTGAATTAAAAACCAACATTTTGATAAGTTGTATCAATTTTTTTTCAATTGTAACCGTATAAAATCAAACTAGACATGTTAGACATTACATCAGAAAAGAAAACACAACAATTTTTCTTACGGATTGAAAGATTATAATGTTTAATCATGAGGGTGTTAAAATTGTGAAAGTGATTTGAAGTCTTTCAATCCTCTTTTCACATGTCAAATCTAAAAAGTTGGTCACCAAAAAAATATGAGGTTGAAGGGCCTAACATGCATAACCCCAATCAATTTATGACTTCTCAAAATCTACTCTACAATTTTTTTGGATGAATTTCTAATGTGATTTTTTCTCAAAGATCTAGTGTATTTGAGGCTCATTCCCAAGAGCCCTCAACACTACAAAAGTCAAGATTGCAATGGACACCCGTGCACAAAATCTTGAATAGAAAAATCATAAACAATCATTTTCAAAATCAGATTTCGAAGCTAAAATTAAACTTCAAATATAATTTATCAAAAATATAAATTACAAAAAATAGTAGTTTGATAAGGTTTTATTTAACTTCAAAAATTGGTCAAGGACACATTCTGTCCTCAGGGTCCTTTTGGGGTTAAAGGTTCAATAGGAAATAATGGTTGTACTTGGGAGCCGAAATTTGTGTGCAAATATTACATTTTCTAAGAGGCTGGACCTACAATACATTAACTGATATGCATAAAAATTAATGAGAATGGTTTGAGGAATAAGACCTTTATGTCTACAAGTAGTCTCTCTCCATGAAATCTGTCTGGCTTTCTGAAATTCTTGCGTTTGTATTGTGACGATCAAACTTATGGGTCTACATTGTATATGTGTTTCCGCCATTGACTACTTTAGCTACAACACTCTGATTTCCTACACGTACGTCTATCGTTGAGGTGAGTTCTTCATACGTTGCTCACGTCAATCTTTATTGTTGTAAATTTTGTTCATTACAAATTGTCCATGGAAGCAATTATTTTCTAAACTATTTATGTTTAATTAAGTGTAGATTAGTTGTCATGGAGAATTTGTTTGATGCTTGTACTTATGGAGTAGGACAACTCGACAATGTCAATGATAGTGATGGTAAGCTCATATTTTTTTGAATGTCTTAAGCTATTGTTGATGATGAACACATTGACCTGCACACCACAAACACACACTTTGATGCCACAATAAGTTATGATATAAAAACTATAAATAATTTTAAGTTGTGATTTGTGGAAGTACCTTGGCCTTCGGGAAAAGCAGATTAGTAGCGCCTCCATGTCCTTCTACATGACAGCTATGACCAATAGCTTCTCAAAATATACTTGCAAGAATGCCACAAGTTGTTGCTCCAACAAATAGTGGGAGTGTCGGTAACCTAACAAAATGCGCGCGTAAAAAATGAGCTCTAAATTGAAACTCTCAAGAAGTGAGTGCCCACATTCAAGCAAAGCGGAATATGTCCGACCAAGATGAGAAGAAGGTAGATGGCTGTAATCTCATGAATCATAACTCAACCAATTAGACCCGAATTAACAATGAGGTAATGTATGTTGATTGCTCTACTTCCATGAGAGATGCTGCATTGTGTAAAACAAAGTGGAACCAATTAATCTCAGACTACAAGAAGATAGCAAATTTCTTTGCAAGAATTGGCACCAACGGTAGATCCTATTGGGACCTTAGTTCTAATCAACGCAAGGCCAATGGACTTCCTTGTCTCTTTTTAGGGGTCTTTTTTTGACATTCATGAGTGATTTGGTAAGCGCCCTACTATTACTCCACCTCATGTCAGAGACTTGCTTGCTTCTAAGGACAACAATTATGAAGTGTCCATGAATCTCAATGAACAAGCTAACGTCCAAGGTGACATTGATGTTGAGACGAAGGATTCCATGGACCTCATTGACAATGTCACTCTAGAGCTAATAGAGGATACGACGAACAATTTCTAGGCTCTTCGTTTGAACGGAACCAATGTGGTGCCAATTGCAGACCCAGTGCCTAGAAGCAACAGACTAAGGTGCAATCCAATTCTTCATTGCCGCAAGCCTCTACCAACAAGAGTTATTCCATATGTTTTAAGTTAAAGTGATATTTCCGAATTCCAACTTCATCGTCAACCTAATAATACTGTTGTGCGTAGAAAGTGTGCTAATAAATACAGTTTGATAGCGGTTGTGACCACATCCAACAGTGCCGTCATGGCATGCCAAATGAAGGATATAGCTGATGCTAGTTGCATGGTGGAGGCATCCAAAATAGAAGTCCAGTTCAAGCTCTTCAACAAGCAAATGAATTACAAAAGGGAGAAGGATCATAGACTGCATGAGAACACGCACATTGCAAACAAAACAACAAGATTGGCCATCAAAAGACAAGAAGATGTCATCAAATGCTTGACAACCCTTTATGTCGTTCTCAGTGAAGGCATGCACCTCAGCAAGGGAAAAGAAAATGTAGGTTATCCTCAATCGGACATTGCTACAAAGAAAACAGGCAATGTCTTGGCTCCACTACAACCCAACAATGCCAATCCTTCTACTAAGGAGTTACCTAGGGCCACCACTTATTGATGGCTGGCTATGTGGCATGTACAGTACTACATATCCACCGCTACATCTTCTACTTTCATAGGATAGTTTCATAGGATAGTGTATGATCCGCTAGTACTAGTATTTGTGACATTGGCTACCATTGTGTTGCGAAGTTCTCATCTAAGCAACCTACGCAGACGTCACATTGTAGTCAAAATACACTTGAAGCAGTTTGAGTTTGTGAACATGTGCACATGATTTTGGTTTCCTGACGCATTGTTTGTAAAGATTGTGATGGACATGTTAATTAAAAAAATAATTTTGAAAAACCAACAATGCCTCTTTCTCAATTTGTAGTTCACTCATTGTGCATAGACTAGCAGCATTGAAACCTTCTATAAAAAATTTGAATACACTAAAGCATTTGCAATATTTGAAATGAGAAGAGTAACTTGAGCAAAATGTAATATTCCATGACATTAGCAAACCATACAAAACATGTGAGTTTTATAACTTCACTTCAGTTGTATAGGGACGAACAATGCGTTGCATGGTCAAGTACATTGCTAGATCATGGCGCTTGAGGACCCCCTGTGCATGCGCTACTTCATCTCCAACAGTCTCTATTTAAGGAGGAATTTTGAGGTCCTCATTCAACACTTCACCAACAAGGCCCTCCATCCTAAGGACTTGCAGCAATCGATCAACATCTTCATGAGACTATCCGAGAATCACATTGTGCATTATAGCACATCAATGAATGATATCTGGAAGAAAAGTCACGTTTAGATTGGATTTCTCTTTTAATTCACGAAAGTCTCTTTCAAAATGCCAAAGTAATTCTCGACAATCCCCCTTCCTCAATTGAGTTTCTTGTTGAAAAGTGACTCTACGATAGGGAGATTTTGCATACAACAATGTGACACTTGAAGCCAAGGTAACCAAAGGGGTAATCCAAATCACCAAGCATGTGAGGAGTGAATCCTTCGAATTGAACAGCTGAATCCTAGAGTGTTGTTTATTGCTTTATAAAACAGTGATGATTGACAAAGAAACTGTACATCATTGGTTGAGCTGGGCATACCCAAGAATAGGTCAATGAATCTTTTTGGCTATCAATGATAGCCTGACACTAAAGAGTGTAACCTGCCGTCTTGAAGTAATAGTAATCAATTGGACTAACTTTTGATTTGGAAACTAAAGTGTGTGTTACATCTACAGCTCCTATGATGCCTGGAAGCCCATATAGTGCTTTGAACTCGGATTTTGTCTCCAGAAGTTTGTCACCCGATGCCATGAAATTTCAGACCTTAGTGCAATGTTTATGGCCTGCACCACTTCACGCAATACTAGAGATACAATAGACCTTCCTACAAACGAATAACTAAAAGCAAATTAGTAAACTAGCTCCATGTGTGAGTTTAGAGAGAGTGCACGCAACACGCACAACAATAGGGATGGACAAATGATATTTTGTATATTTTTTCTTCACCAACAGATCACAAAGTTCAACCAACAAGAAAACAACAAATTTAGTCAAGCAGAAGATTTTCAACCAACACTATTATAGTGGTCAAGGAGAAAATGAGAGAACCAAGTGGTTGATCGGGGTTCAACCCAATCAAAGAGGGAGAAAGACATTGCACAACTGGAAGTGGTGCAATGCACCTTGAGTGAAGATATCATTGTCAAAGATGGGCATTAGATCCATGTTTTGTATGGTATCCAGAGTCTACATGTCATCTTCTTCCTCGTCATCGTGAAATTCCAAATCAACGGCTGCATTGGACATGAACAACAGTAGAAGCACCGTTGACGATATTGACATGCATTCTGTAGGATGATTGATAAAATTCATGTATGCCATTTGCGTTCTACAAAAGCAAAACAAATAGTTCCCAAGTCATCTTTAGTTCATGAATTATAAATGGTAATGTATGTAGAGCAGCAACAACCATTTCATTTTGTATGGCTAGCGATGACGGAATTTTTATTGTATGATAGAAATTTTGAGCTCCACTTCCTGATTTCTGAAATAAAATCCACACCGTCCTTTGCCCAACAAGAACTCATGCTTGTGGCAAGAGAGCATAGGAATTGAAGAAGTGATGCCTAATTTGAAACAATGGGATTTCAAAAATTTCAAAAAAAATTGGCGCCAAAGTTCAAGCACAATAAGAAGACTACAAGATTGAAATTGACAAGTGCTGAAGTGAAAACTCTATGACAATAGGGGCCTATTGAAGCTACTAAAACTCACGTCAAGTGTGGCCTATCTAAAAATGAGGGTTGCTTTTACGTGACATGGTGTTTGATGTCACTTTTTTTTCAAGACATGTGTAAACAATTCACTTAGTTTTAATTTCTAACACTTCATTCTGTAGATTCCGGGTAGCTCCGTCATTCTCCTCCTTGGATTCTTTAATAAATCTCTTCTTCCCAGAGTTTTAACTTTACACACCCATTCTTAAAAAAGCCTAGGTGTATACGCACCATAAGCCAATATGCTCTTAAATAGGCGTTTTCTGCACCTCCTACCTTACAAAGTGGAGTTTACTAATCCAAAATTTTACAAAAGAATTAGTAATAGGTTAGGTACTAGACTTAGGTGGCCCAAAAATATATTTGTGTATAGTGGGGTCCAATAATTTTACAAATTGCATATCAAGTCATTCAATTTTTTTGCAAAAGGGCTATTGCAAAAAACACTTAAACATTATTGCCTTAGAAATGTTGTTTTTTGGCCTAAGATTGCCATTGGTATGAGTACTACAAATACTTTACAAGAACAATGTAGTTTAACCCTAAAGCACTCCGACGTCCAATTTCTAACCGTACGGATGGAATCTAAAACTCAAAGTCTACATCTTTTATTTGTTCATCAATTCTAAACTGTGCTTCTAATGAGTACTTTATGATGATGTTTCTCATATTGTTAATTTTGGAGAAGACTCTACACATTTAGAAATCAAGTCATGAAAATGAATTTTAAAATTATTTAATAACATTAACTTTGAAATTCAAAAAT
>OX579635.1:29272502-29456289 GCA_951230915.1 Antitrichia curtipendula
TGTCGTAGTTCAGCTCTAAAAACTAGCGATCAAAGGAACCATTTCAGTTGAGCCTTACGATTCCTTTACTTCAACAAATAATGGTACGCAAATGTAAACTACTTTACACTAAAGACTGGATGCGATCACTCAACACTAGATCAGGGTGTTGGATTTGGGTATCTTTCATGCACAGCATCTATTTCTGACAAAACCTCTTCGCTCAGATCCACGTGGGCTGCATCAAGGACTTCGCGCAACTGCCACAACCTTGTGGCACCAATCACTACGCTTATCACCAGTGGACGCCTCAGCACAAAACCTGCAACCCAACAGTAGTGAAAATGATATTTTCAGACGAACAATTCACTCATCTACTGAAACCCTTCAGAACCCTGAAGCAACCGCAACTGACAACGTAAAGCCCTAAACATCACGTAGAATGCGATAGTTCGGAGAACCAGCTCATGCCAAAACCAAGCTATTAGTCTAAGCTTACCAATAGCTAATGCAACAGGGCTCAAATTGTGACGTTGTGCAATCTCCACGTAGGCCTGAGAAAAATAAACAAGCAGTAATATTAGAAAGTGACTACCTTATGGGAAAACTCGGACATGTCCTACAAAACCCGAACAGGACCAACGGAGTGAGACTAGCATTGAAGGATCCAAAGGCGTCCCCACCAGTGATGCTTTCCACTCCAAATCAAACAGATAACAAAAACTATAAAAAAACAAAAACAAAATTAAGACTACTCATTAGAGGTTGCAAGGAACTGACCAAGAGAAAACATCTAACATGGACCAAGTGTCGATCCTAAAACAATGCTAACGAAAAAAAGTAGCATATCCAAATCTCACCCGGATGGCAGGCAGGACATTTGGCTTTGACATGCTATACCTGCACTCAGCTTCTGCATAACGTCCTGCCAAACAAATGGACAAGGCCATCACTTGTAATCTAATTAAGAGGAAATAAAAGAGAAAAAAACAATGCTTTTAATCAATACTTTTTTCCATGGAGGTCTTAATGAACACGAGAAGGAATCGAACCACCTACGTTGATAGCTCGCACTTGCACGACAAAGTTAAAACGAAAGGATGCACAGCGGCATAACAAGACTTCGCATTCAACAAAGTGAGCTTTATTTCAGAGACATGCTCGCACAGATGAAAAACGAAATCTATGAAGAGCTTCACATACGCCTGCTCGAGTAATCACGAAGTATGTGAACCTCTTTGAATCCTATCCTAGATGAACATATCCTGAAAAAGAAGATCATTCAGGAAAAATACCTCGGTATTTATTGAGTCGATACAGAGAGGATTCACCGTTACGAGATAAGTACTTTCCTGTAAGCAGCCCCATTGCGAGTGGACTATACGCAAGTAAACCTACCCTGGATCCACAATTCGGACACCACTATTTAAGACATGACACGTCTCTCGCATTCCCTGAAATCGATACTATGATCATATTTACTAACACACAGAATCCATCAGATACAACAACCTGGCAGGGGAAGTAGGATAGCCAACAACAAACCAAACAGCGACGTGCAGGAAAAGACCTCTGATAATGGCAGCATTCAGCAAGGGTCATGTCGAAGGTACGACACAATAGATTGTATGCATTCTGTTCCAACATCCACAGCAGGGCTGTACCCGGTAAGGTAGATGATACTAGAACCGTTAGGGACGTGATCCCGTCCCCTATACTGACGCCTTTAAATGCAGTGACTCATCTACTCAGGTGGTGTAAGCATGATTGACTTGCTTACACGTCAATCAACACTGATCTGTCAATGGAAATTGGCTTGTCTACTGTCACTGATAGGGGTCTATAAAATTAAGAAATTTATACGTAGCAATAAAAACTTGACCTCAGCAGACTTGGCTCTCGCACCCAAACATCACTCCACAGCTCTATTCAAATCACGCTTGTACAAAATTAATGTTAAAATGCGTAAAAAGAAGCAAAGAGTATCCTCGACCTGAAGTGCGACTGTCTCCAGCCGAGCAAGAGAAGAACTTGGGTAGCATTTCGAAATCACACCGGAAGGCATTCAGATAGATAAGCTACAAAAATCAGCATGAAGAAGATTTCACCTGAATGGTGCATATGCGAGGAAGTGAGCTATTTTGTTCAGCCAGACGACAGAATTCCATCAACCCAAACGCCGTTTCGTTACTCACGCCAACACTCCTAATCTGCAACACAATACATTCTTCATGCTTGGGGTTCTTGACTGTACTTCGAGCTTGCGGCATTTCGACTCGAAGTGCACTAAGGTACGAGGTTGATAATACCAGATTACAGGAGCGATGCAAATGCATTTCCCAAAAAAGGGTGAAAAAAGGGTGAAAATAACCTTGCCTTCTTTGACAGCAACACTAAGAGCCTGCAATTGCTCTTCCATAGACACTGCCGAGTAGCTACACGCAGAGTCGTAATCTGTATCACCAAACATTGGCACATACCTGCACCAAAAAAACACCCTTCGAAAGTTAAATCCAGTTGATTTTTGAGAAGATGGTCAGCAAATAAAAGCAACACAATGAGGAACATCTCACGTCACCTGTCTGGCCAATGTAGCTGGTACAGATCGATGTAGTCAGTACCCAACCTCTTCAAACTGTGATTCAGAGCAAAGAAAACAAGTAAGCTTTTTACTCGATTGTAGACAGAATGAATCTGCTCGGACTGGAAGATTTCTATAATGGATAACTAAAAGACCAAGGATTCCTGGTTTCGAAATGACCAATTTGATCAATCATGTCATGAAAAATAAAATTCAGATGGGCCAAATTCATATCACCAGAATCAATGAAGAACACAGCAAGAGTTGATCGAAAAGTAGATAAAATTGGACAAAAGAAAGTCTCTTCAAAAACCATGCGGCCCAATTACGAATTAAAGAGAAAAATGGGATAACTTGGAATCTAAATCAACAAGTTCTCTCTCGAGTCTAGACGCCTGGAAAAGAATTTACAAGCACAAAATGGATTCTCCAGTAGTCCTTCACAGTCGTACCTGCCATCAATGGCTGCTCTAATGTTGCGCGCATCAAGAGACGAGGGCCCTCCGCGTATCCAAGTCATTTGCCCTGATGGTCCAGTGGCCTGTCAAAATTGAAAATCTTAATCCCCTTCCCTTCTCTGTTAAAATCATACAACTCGCAATGAAACAGCACATTACAAACGAACTGTCGCTCACCTTCGTTGCCACCACCACGCGGTCTCGTGGCACTCGGGCCTGCCTGAGCCATCGTCCTATATACTCCTCAGTCCTTCCTTGCGTTTCTGCTCTCTGAGGAACTGGATACCTGGAAACTGTGGTCAACTGCGGAGAACGTGCAGAGACAAACGACAAGTGAAGTGGAGGGCTATTCTAAAGCCTGAAGGATCAAGAAGCTCAAGCTAGGGCTCCTGAAAAATTTAGAAGATTTCAGTTGGTCATATGACGATTTTTTCAAACCAGATTTCTCTTTGTTTTCTAGTCAAATCATGTGATGCTCTTCACTGATTCTAGTGATACAAAATATTGACCTCGTTTGACTTACAGTTTTTTACAATATAATCAATCAAATTTTCCATTTCAAAACTCTGAATCTTTGATCCTTTAGGGGTTACAAGACATAAATTGCAGGAGTCACACGGCTAAGTACAAATGTGAAGTAGACGTTCAGGGGACACATCAAGGTTAGGTCTCTCTGTATCCAGCAGCCTTTCGAAAATGTATGTGAACTTACGCACATTTCCAAACCTCAGGCTTTCCACCTCTGTGTTCGACATACACAATTCAAAGAACTACAAGTGCATGTCCACTGAAATTGCAGGAATCGCCGACATACTTACATTTCTGCTGCATCAAAGAAGTTGACGCCCTCCTCCCGGGCCATGCTGAGCTGCTGGCAGGCATCCACAAAAGTATTCTGCTCCCCATACGTCATTGTTCCTGAAAGGGACCGTCTCATATCACCGTTACAACAAGTCCCGCATCCTTAAGAACCCAAAGAATCAAACCCCAAAGAAACGCACAGTGGTTTCGCCAACCCACCAAGACAGAGTTTGGAAACTTGAGGTCCTGAAGCTAAAGTTGTACAGGGCATCGCCATTGCTTCGAGAGAAACCAGTACTGTAGTGCTCAAGAACAGTTCACATACTGGTGCTAGTGGGTTCCTGATCACTCAGCAGAGGGAAAGCCCGTGGCGACGCTTAAACCCTGGATGAGGCGACGAGAGCAACAATGGATGAATTAGGGCTTATGACCACTCAGGCAGTCACGAACACTTCATTCCTGGAAGCGCTGGAGGAGGTTGGACTTGTGATTGCCAAGGTTTTCTTCGTCGATTTGCGCAGGAATTGCTACAGTGATGGTTTTTCAGAGACCGGAAAATTAAGGGTCCTCGGAGGTTCAGAACAAAGATTTTGAATTTCTCGTGCATTCGTTGAGGGACGATGGATGAACCTGCTGCCAAATTTGACACTCTGCTCAACCATCTGAAAGAGTTCTCCAGGTATTTCCGTGGTGAACTCGCTGCTCTGTTTCAGGCCAGAGGTTTAGTGTTTCAAGGAAATTAGGGTTTTGCGTCCAAGTTGGATTCTGTTGTGTAAGTACTGGGGCTGTTGACGATCTTCTTCTCGGTGCTTTTGGATTTCCTGTTTGCAATCGCAGGTACCACACTGGGTATCCGCGCCAAGAGCAGGTTTCTCGTGTTCTTGAGTTCAAATCGGAGCGTCAGTTTGTTGAGCTTCTGCATCAGGGCGAGCCGGTAGCTGTTGCCTTCACACTCAAGTACTTGCTATGCGCTTGCAATCCATTGCTCTTGATTACTTCTACCTATGTTGTTAGCTATTTATGTCGGATGATTGTGAAATGCATTTTCTTTGGCCCAAATATTCAACAGTCTCTGTTTTGCGATCGTCAACGTGCAATTTGTTATTCAGTTCTTTTCAGTTATGAGCTTTCCTTCATCTTTTCTCTTTCCCTTTTCAGGATTCAGGTTTTAGGGTTTCAACTTTACGTAAGCAATTCGATTGTTTGCTTTCAAATTCTCTACTTTCAATGAAAAGAGTTTTCGCGTTTATGAGTGCAGATGTCCATGGACACGGAGATTTGATCGTGTTCTTGAGGATGCTGCAGCTGAATGCTACCCACACATCAAGTTTGTTCGAGTAAGTGGAGACTGTCGCACAGTGTGGCTTGAACTGCTCAGGGTTTGTTTCTTTATGCAACAACTGAATAATGTAATCACGATTTCACTTTCACGAAAGCTTCACGACAATGGTTTGGATAAAGCTCTACTGGACCAAGAAGGCCAAATTGGACTCCCTGTGTTCTGCAGCACTTCTGAGGAGGTCATGGGGAGCAAATTTGTCATCTAAATTTCGGAAGTTTTGCAAGCATATTAGAGTTTTGCAGAATTTGGAGTAAAAAAAGTATAATATAAATCAATTTATTTTGGAGGTGGATCTTTTTGAGCTAGACTATACTGAAGTAACTTTCAACAAATCCAAAAATATGGAATTTTGAGAGTGGGTAGCTGTATCAATAGTCAGCTCACCTGTTCGCAATATGATCAAATTGAGTAGCTGTCTGAATTTGTGGCGATCACTGGGTAATCCGCTCATATGAGTCAACTTGTATCACCAAGAATGATCACAACACCGAGGCGGTCAAGAAGAACACCACTTCCTCCATGAAACCCAATTACTCTACCAGTAGCACTGGTGAATGGCTTACCCTTTTCATCGCCAAAAGGACCATAACTTTTGATATTGGTATGGATAGTCAAGGAAACTATAACCTGAAAGGAAGCTATTTTATCTGTACCAGATATTCGCAGGTCTCTCTGGGACACGAATCCGCTGATATGTGTGATGAACTCAAAGGGCTCAAACAATATCTTGAGTCACAAAAATGATATCTTAGATCCTAATTAGAGATTCAAAATGAAGGAGCAACTACAATAGTATTGTTTAATAAGGATGCATATGGAAAAGAGGACTTTTTTTTTTTTTAAATGATTCTAACTGAGGATACGGTACATGGAACTCATGAGAAACAGTGCGTAACTTACCTCTTCAGATCGGTCTCCAAAGAGCCCAGAACCGTATGTCCTCACCAACTTACAACCAGCAAAGTTATAATCCACCTCCATTGAACCAAACATTCCCGGAGATGAGTATCTTAGCTTCATCCGACCGATAGACGTGCCCACATCAAAAAATTTATTGCCACCAGCACCTCCCCAAGGTCCTTCCATCTGCTCGTAAGAAAAATGCACCACATTCCCAACCTATTGTTAGATATCTCTCTCAAATACCTCCGAGCTGATACGTACCCACAAATTCATGCATTCTTTCACAAGCTCGCACATCATAACCCAGATACTTGAATCCAACCTAATGCAAGGCAATATCCAGTCAGCTTGCTTTCATTCATAATAATGAAAGCTAAAAATTCCTTGAGATAAAGCAACTCTTTCGCTTTTGTTCCATCAGTCATTCAAATGATCAAGTTCGTACTCAAAACCAGCACATGTTCAGAGCAGTACACAACATGGCTTACCTGTGCCCCTTCCAGTGGTCGAAGTGGACGATCATCTTGCAATTTCAACGTTTTCTGATCACCTACGAAACATATACATGCCCAAACAATTAAAACTAGTCCTCAAAAAAAGAAATCATGCTAGTACTTTTGAAGTTGTTGCCACACTCTGCTATATTAGTTACATATCAAATTTGTAATTACTAAGTGCCATTCATCGACAGAAGCTCACCTCTAAGAAGTAGCCCTTTGATGTACCTCAGTTCTTGGCAAATTTCAGGAAATAGTGGTCGCTCGTGAGAAATTGGATGCCAACATCTTCTGATCAGAGCTGCCAACTTCGGAGGACAGTCCTTTGGAAGGTTTGGTCTCAACGTACCCGCCTTCACTTTCTTCTTCATTAGTTTGGGGGATGGATCATCATCGTAAGGATCTTCCCCAGTCAGAATCTCAAAGCAGATGATGGCAAAACTGTAGACATCAGCTTTTCTGGGGTTAAACTTGGAGTATATCTCCGGGTCACCTTCTCCTCGTATGACCTCCGGCGCCATATACTTGGAGGTACCTTGGTTAAGAGTCTGATTTGAATACGTCTGAGTGGCGTTTTTGGTTTTAGTCAGACCAAAATCAGCAATCTTCACTGAACTAATTCTGCTTGAAGGATGTGCAAGGTTGACAAGGACGTTCCCAGACTTCAAATCACGATGCGCCATACCCTTACTGTGAATATACTTCACACCTTCCCCAATTTGGAGCATCAAGGCAACAGCTTGTACATCTGAAAGAGGACGCAGAGGTGTGAGTTTCTTTCTTTCTCTGTCGCGCGAAATTTCGGACAAAACAGTATGCAGGTCCTTGTCCATTTCTTCCATGATAAGGTAGCATACTCTACGTTCTTTGGAGTAGCCCAGGAGGCGGACTATGTGAGGATGGTGCCCCAATCTCTGTAAAGCATCCATTTCTTGATCGAATTCTTTCGTGTTGAGCGTTTTGAAAATCTTAATTGCACACTTTCCGCCCATAAGATTCATCTTTCTCACCTCCGCAGACGCACCTCTACCTAACAGGGTGCCGGTGAGATCGAGATCTTCAGGATTTAGATATAACAAATCAGGGGATGATGTAACCAAGCTGAAGCCAGTCGAGTCGTCGGCGACTGATGATGACTCCGAGTCTTTCAAAGCTCCACTATTTTCAGGCAATTCGTATGATGGATTCAGATGATCTTCCTCCTCGGATCGCATTTTCAGCTTAAGCAACTCATTTGCAAGCCATTTCTCTGCTGGATCGTCCAGCTTCACAGATCTGAGGCGGTCCTTGAGACTCTCCTCATCTTCCTTCATCGCTGTCAGCAACAAAAACTCGTCCCCCATACTCAGCTGACCCTCGCACAACGCTGGTTCAAATGTAATGGAAGACTCTTGAGAGTTGTCCACAAGAATGCTCAGAAGAACTGACACATGCCATTGAACTCCGCAAAGTAGCCGTGCAAATGTCTCCTTCATGTCGCTTTGTTCAATGGCTGTTCTTGGCCATTGTGAAGAAGTGATGCGATTGGAATTGATGACCATCTCCACGTCCAGGAGCACCTGATGAAGCTCTTCAAGCACTGGAATCGTTTTCTCATCAAGAAGGGGTGAGAGTTGAATCTTTTGTAAACTACCTCGAGTCTCCGTTAGCCTTCCAACGAGAAATTTACATTGGTGCCTGTTCATCAGATAATCTTCGGTCCTGTCGTCTTCAGTACTCCAACTCGAGTATTGAGCAGACAGTCTTTCTATTGTTTCCATGCAGAGGTTGAGTAGCTCATCCGCCTTGGGTGCATCTTTTACGGCGAATCGCCTAAAAATAGGTACGGACACGCTCCATGAAGCGGAAGTGCACGAGCTCCTGCAATTATAGGGTCTTCAGGATATATGTCAAGGGTACTACAAATGCTTAGCTCACCTGCACATATACACATCCAAACGATTGAGCAACGGAAACAAGAGAACACGATGGTACTCAGAACTCACTTACTTAACTACGACAGATTCTTCTTGCACGGACAGCTCTTCCACGAGCAAGGGCGTCACTTCAATTGCCCTGGCTAACGCAATGCTCCTCTTACCTTCGATCAGCAAGCCTAAACTCAATTCAAAAGAGCCTACGGGACGAGTGAAGAATAGGGGACCCTCTTGAGCCTCTATTGTTGAAACTACCAGAAATTCATGTTCTAAAACCCAAAAGATGAGATGAATCAGCTCAGTAGGATACCCTTGATGCAGAGCTCCATCGGCACAAGCTCCTAAGCATGACTCCACAAACATATCCGTGAAAACAATTCTAATAAGTTGCCACTGTAGGTCTAAGCACCTGTGCAAAGAAACTAACCAACGTGTTACGCGATGACTGATGCTGAATTAATTGAACCTTGTCAATTTAAGGGGCGTTTGAACGATCTAATCTACTGTATCTACTACACATGAAGCACCGTAGAAAGCACTGTAGAAAGCACTCCAAAGATTGGTAGAACGAAACTTGGATGATCTGCGATGACAGACTCCGACTGTTGCTGCTTGCGCGCCTGGACTCCTCTTGCTCACCAGGTGTTGAGGAAAGAGCTACTGGAGCGTCTCAGGCTTGTTACATTTCATGGTACATGCTACTAATGTCTAGAATGTCAAGGTTTTTTGTTAGCTGTGGTTTTTGCCGATTGCGGGCAGCTGTATGCTGAGAGCTCTTTGCGTGGAAATGAATCGGCGGTGCTGTTGCTTTCAGAACTCTAGCCTCGTAGCGCCTAAATTGCTCCACGAAGGTTCACTTGGCATGGTTTTGCTCATATCTTTATGAATATATATACATTATTTACCTCAATTTCATCACATTCAGCATACAAGAATTGTGGTTTTTTGAAAGTCAAGCATTGGTTTGGATGAATGTGAAGTTCTATGGTCAAAAAAGCCCTTAGAACCTTTCTATTCATTGTTAAGATTTTGATCGTTGGAACACTATGGAGCTAGACTATCAATGATATCTGACAACCATCCTCTTGGGATTAGACCCACGTGACTGTGGTCAAGGCAATGCATCTTAACCCCTAAATGATGTTAAAAGTTAGAATTGGTCTATAGTTTACAATGTGAAAAAATCTATATACTTAGCTACTTGGGTGCTAAAGGGTTAAGGATTACCTTAAAATGTTGGCACATTTAGGGGGCCACCAATTTCTCTATTTGGTGATTGTGCAGCAAGTAGCAAACAAGAAATCAAAAAAAATTCTAAAGTCTAAGTTTTTGACCAACAAGAAGAGTCCCATTTACTGCAAGATGCAATCATTCACAATGATGTAGTAGCTCAAAAAGCTACCGCATCATGATCAACTTAGTGATAATTCTTTGTTTCTAAATAAAAACTTATTACAATATAGTTTGCTTTTTCATGTGAACTTTGTCAAAACAGTACAAAGGTTTTAGCTTAACTCTTTAGTACCCAAGCAATTCAGTATATATATTTTTTTGTATTCTAAATTGTATGCTGATTCTAACATCATTTAAGGGTTAAACTATCATTTCTAAAATGTGAAGATCACAATGAATTTCTTGAAGTTCATCAAAGTTCGAAAAAAAAATTTAAACTAATTCTAATTTCACTTTAGAAGTTTGTGAATATTTAGTGCATGAAATGGACAATTTTTTTGAAATTAACTCCTCATGGACCAAGGAAGTCCACAAAAAATCAACCCCTTATATGTATCTACAAATGAACTTGCAAGCTTTTTTAAATCATTTGAAGTAGGTTTTTAGAAAAAATAGACATTGAATTAATGGTAGCCATCTAAAAGATATTAGTATTTTATTTTTTTTAAACTAAATATTTTGTTAATACAATTAAAGTAAATATTTATTTTAAGAATGTACATTAGTTGAACAATGAAATATAGAGTAAATTTTCAAAGTTTTACTATGGTTGTATACAAAACTTACTATAAATGTATTTTAGAATTGAAAAAATGTGTATAAAAATGTGTTATAATCTTTAGGTTTTTTAAAAATCCAATGAACTGTCTAGAAGTTATAAAATAATAGCAAAAAAAATTCTAAATTGTATTTTTAGGTTGAATTATCATAAGAAAATACATTCCTTCAACCACAATATTCACAATGGTTTATAGTGATAGAAATGAGATTTCCACTTAGCTTCCTAGCAATAATCATCTTAGAATAGATGGAGGCAAAAACATTCTTCCCTCATAGACAATAGTTGTTTTTTGTAAATATAATCTTTCTATATTCTTTATTAAAGAATAGATAGATAGATAGATAGATAGATAGATAGATAGATAGATAGATAGATAGATAGATAGATAGATAGATAGATAGATAGATAGATAGATAGATAGATAGATAGATAGATAGATAGATAGATAGATAGATAGATAGATAGATAGATAGATAGATAGATAGATAGATAGATAGATAGATAGATAGATAGATAGATAGATAGATAGATAGATAGATAGATAGATAGATAGATAGATAGATAGATAGATAGATAGATAGATAGATAGATAGATAGATAGATAGATAGATAGATAGATAGATAGATAGATAGATAGATAGATAGATAGATAGATAGATAGATAGATAGATAGATAGATAGATAGATAGATAGATAGATAGATAGATAGATAGATAGATAGATAGATAGATAGATAGATAGATAGATAGATAGATAGATAGATAGATAGATAGATAGATAGATAGATAGATAGATAGATAGATAGATAGATAGATAGATAGATAGATAGATAGATAGATAGATAGATAGTTTTGAAAACGTGCAATTGTGTGAATTTTTGAGAATGTTTTATTGGAAATTTAACGAACATATTGAAAATCTCTCTCTATATATATGGGAATATTATGGAAACATCCTAAAAATATAAAAACATCATGAGAATGTGATGAAAATATGGGAGCATCATGGGATTCATTATGGAAATACGGGAGCTTTTAGGAACATAGAAAAGTATATAAACATGATGAAAACTTAAGGGATGTATTGGGCATGGAGAGAACGTTTGAAAACTTGATGAAAATGTAAATGTAACATTCAACAATGTGAACAAGGATATATAAGTAGTGCCAATTTTTTTATCACAATGCAATATGCCGACATTGAAAAGGCCGGGGCCAACAAACATTTCATGCCACTAATTAAGATTACCACATCATAGATTCCTAGAAAATTCATTTGGAGATGGTTATATCTTCATCTATCCTACATTGAATCTTCTCACCTAACAAGTGTGTTGCACACAAATTGGCTATTTAATCTGCATGTGACACATTACCACAATACCTAACGAATGTATTGGATTTAGATTGCAGTCACAATATTTTCTAACATGGCTACGACATTTATTAACATGACCACAATATGAAGGATTAAAAAAATCACTTCTTGTTATGAATTTCTATTGAAAAGGTAGAAGTTTGCAAAGCAATCACTATTATAATAACTCTAGCACCATTACCCAAGGCATTGATTTTGACCACTAACCAACCTAATGCAATTCTAATCTCATTTATTAAAAAAAAACTTGCATGGATTGATGTAAGATTCTAATGGATCATTCCCTAAATGCATGTCATGAATGGTTTGCTTGTCAAACATTGGTTAATCTTGATGTATTGCACTCAAATTGAATATCCAATTTAGATGGTAAGATGACCATTATGGATACACTTGTTGTCAGTTTGGGAATGGTCTAGAGACTCTTTGGAGTCAAGTGGGTAGCACACTTCAAAAATTCATAACAAATTCATGCTTTGTCAAAAAAATAAAACTTTAATTTCTCTCTTCATTTCTCACATTTGTCTTTGTATGAAAAAAAAATGAATTTTTTTTGCTAATATAATGACAATAGGACAAACCACTAGTTTTGCCTATTATAAAGGTATATTCCCACTTGGTCTTTGTTAAGGCATTAATTGAGTTGTAAATCGTAGAGCATTCCCACCTAAGTGCTTAGCTATTTACCAAACCTACATGGCAGCCAAGGTGGCATGAACTTGACAGCGCTATTACAATCATTAATCACTTTTGTTTTGTTGGCCCACCACTGCGAAAGTAGTACATAACAAAAACCTAACAATCTTCTGAAAATGAAGATTTCAACATTTGACAGCCATTGTTATCAAATGGAGCTCTAGGGAGCCCATTACATAAGAACAGTTGGTGCCCAAGGCATAAATTAGTGGGATCCAATTTGAAAAACAAAAATATTGAAATTTTTCAATAACCACCTCACATATATTTGAAAGTCACTTTCAATGTGAGGGTACAGAAATGTATAGTCAATTTATTTATACAAGTGGGGTGATGGGAGGTAAAACAATTCATACGGGATATGTAAATTAGGATTAGTAGAAGCTCAACTACTCATACCTAGTAAAGTCAAAATTTGGAATTGTGATCAATGTAGAATTTTAGACCTCCTTTAGGCATAATAAAATAAAAATTTCAAGGAAATTTGAACTAATAGAAGTTATTAAATCAAGATAATTTTCATCTCCAAAAATCCGTTTGAGATTTAGAGCCTCCAATCAAAAGTTAGGGACAAAATTGAGAGACAGGTTGGGAGGGACATTTTTTTTGACATTTTCAAACATCCTCTTTGAAATTTGTTCATAACTTTTGATTAGAGACTCTAAATCTCAAACGAATTTTCTTGATTTACTAACTTCTCTTGGTTCAAAGTTTATTGAAAAAAATTATCCTACTATGCCTCAATGAGGTTTGAAGTTCTACATTGAACACAAATTCTTGCATTTTGACAATGAGTGGTCAAGCTCTCATCTTCAAATTGTCCCATACCCTTTGAGAATTCATGATGAATAATGGATTTCATTATAAAAACGATTTTTTCCCATGGTGTTGTGGACATGTGATGGCATTGAAATGTGTAGAGATCTTGTCCAGTATTTGGATTGTTTTACAGTTCATTTCCTTTGGATTTGACAAGGTGACTTGTTAAATTTCAAAAATCATTTAGATTTTGAAACTTTGATTATTTTTGACCGAGGGTGACCTTTGGTTATAGGGGTGTGGGCTGAAGAAGTATGAGCCATGTGTGAATTCCACCAAGTTCAGAAACTTGTACAGCAGTACTGAACCTGAACTTCCGTAAAAAAGATTATTTTCTCCTAATGCGGAAGTTTTATCTTCTAACACATGCTCTTTGCAAACGCCAGGTGAGAATGGACCTTAAGTTAGACTGGTTTACCTTACCAGTTACCACAATGCTGCTGCAATTTGAATGCAACTTGTTCAAGGACAACATGTGCGCTGCACTGTACGTTGAGGGCCTTGGCAAAGACATTGTTCGTACTGCTGATGTCAACCTAGAAGATTCATTACCATACCGTACTGTACAGCAACATAGAAGGAAGTGGTTCAAACCTTTAAGGTAGAGCCACCCATTCCTGATCAGTGACCCATTCCCAACCTATAGGTGCAATTATTTCCAATCACATTTTCTGAAGTTTGAAATGTTTTTTGTTTTTTAACTAGTCAAAGTTGGAACTAATAGGTTCATGACACATGTCCCAAAATAGTGAGAAAGAAAGTAGGAAATAATGAGTAAAAAATTTGTTCTTGAAGGATCGGAATTGAAAGAGTCTAGACATTGGCTATGGATTCGGCGCACTTTTTACCTCCCAAAATTCATAGTAATTTCAGTTCAAGCGATAAAATTTTCATTTTTTTGCAATCCCCGTCATTTCTATTGATGAACCTCTGAAAATATTTGTTTTGCCTTGCACTACTCTAGATCATATCTGTAGTTGCTTATTTGATTGATTATGGGTGGTTCTACCTTAACCCTTACGCGCCCCAAGGGCCAAAATATGGCTTCTCTATTTTTGAAAGATGTCCATGTTTGACTCTTATAATCTTTTCAATGGTACGATCAAAGGACACGTCCTTTTTCCTCTATCTCCGTACATGTCTCTACCACCAATTAGTACGGTCAAATATTGTGAATCTTTTCTTAGGTGATAGTTTAATTGGAATGAGTATAAAAGGGTTTGGATTTTTGTGAACATGGGCTGGGCGCTCAGGGGTTAATAAACATCTTCTCAGACTCCCATTACAATGAGTACTATGGTATAAGCTTACCACCAGATTGGCTATCCAATCTGCATGTGACACATTACCACAATGCTCCTGCGAATTGAATGCAACTTGTTCAAGTAAGCTTACAACACGTGCACTCATGATATTTTGTCAAGTGAACTCGTAAGATGTTACTTTTCCAAGCTGTGTACTATACAGTACCCGGCAAGCACAAATCATCCACTCCATTTTGCCAGTCAAAAGAAAATTGTAGAATGTATCATATGGTTAACATTTTTCATCTTGCATAATTAACATTCACTTCTTATGCAATTCCGATCAAGCATACCAAATTTGAATTTCAGAAAATCAAAATTCTATTTTTGGTGAATTCTTTCATTAAATTTTAATGATTTTATACAATAATTCATTGAAAAATATAGATGATGAATTTTTTTAATTCAATTGCAGCAATATGTAGGAAATACCTACACGCAAATCTATGCCATATTTAACTACTTTTGGACTTTGCAAAGTCCAAAATTGGTAAAGGGACATCTAAGACAATTGTAGATTTTGACTTCTATAGATTTTATGAATCTAGAAATGATATAGATTTTGGACTAAGTGGTTTGAAAAATTTACAACAGGTTTAGATTTTAGATATCTATGACATCGGGAGATCTCACGATCGACAAAGTCCGAAATTCCCTTAAAAGTCCAAAAGTAGTTAAATATGGCATATCTTTCCTTCAATAGGCATTTCCAAAAACTTTTAGAATTTCCTCACAAAGGTTTCAAAGGTTGTCGTGACAATGTCTAATTTTTGAAAAATAGATATTTCTTTATTGTAATTAGATTTTGGCAAAACAACTATACATTCATGTTCGAATGTACAAAATTAGTAACAATATGAAGGTCAAATAGAAAAATCTAATTACAATAAAGAAATATCTATTTTTCAAAAATTGGACATTGTCACGACAACCTTTGAAACCTTTGTGAGGAAATTCTAAATGTTTTTGGAAATGCCTATTGAAGGAAAGATGTGCGTGTAAATGTTTCCTATATATTGTCGCAATTGAATTAAAAAAATTAATCACCAACGATTTTCAATCAATTATCATATAAAACTATGAATTTTAAGTGAAATAATTCATTAAAAACGCAATTTTACTTTTTTGAAACCCAAATTTGGTATGCTTGATTGGAAGTGCGTAAGAATTGAATGTTGATCATGCAAGACAAAAAATGTCAATCATAATATATATTGTTCAAAGTTCTTTTGAATGGCAGAATGGGGTGGACGATTCAGAATTGCCGGGTACTGTACAATCAGGTACAGTAAGCTTACAGACTCTGTTTTGGAGCCATTCAAATTTTCTTTTACAATGTGCATTATAATTGATATTTTATTCTTAAGTATAATTATCATTGCATTCTTACGCAACCCCAATCAACCATACCCAAATTTCAGTTTCAAAAAACCCAAACTCCATTTTTGGTGAATTGCTTCATTTAAAATTCATGATTTTACATTATCAATTTATCATTGATTGAAAATCATTGGTGATGAATTTTTAAATTTTGATTGCATAAATTTGTAAGAAACATCTATATGCACATCTTTCCTTCAACAAGCATCTCCAAAAAAGCTTTAAAATTTCATCTAAAGAGATTTGAATATTTGGATGATTGTATCCAAATTTTGTAAGATAGATATCTCTATATTGTAATTAGCTTTTTCTATTTGCACCTCACGTGGTAACTAATGTTGTACATTTGAACACTATGGTACAATTACTTTGCCAAAATCAAGTTAATATATAGAGATATTCATTTCTTCCTCGGTTTGGTCATACAACACTTTTCATTGAATTTTTCATTGATCATCTTTTTGTTATTTAAGGGAGTGTTTTCTAATATGAAAGATGTGCATATGGATGTTCCCTACATATCCATGCAATCAAATTACAAAAACTCATCACCATTTGTGTTCAACAAAATATTATGTAAACTCAAAAATATTGAATTAAAAAATTCATCAAAAACAGAATTTTGCTTTGTTGAAATTGATATTTGATATGCTTGATTGGGATTGGGTAAGAATTGAATGATAATTATGCATGACAAAAAAAAGACAATTTTATTCTATATTTTGTATAAATCTTTGAATGGCTCCAAAACTCAGTTTGTAAGCTTGTAAGTACCCGACTATATAATACTCAAAAGTATTGTTATGGAATTCCCTATTTTGTCATTCAAAGGATTTCTTGTAATATAGAATATAACTGGATTTTTTCATCTTGTATATTTAACATTCAATTCTTGTTTAATTTGAAGCAAGCATACCAAATTTGGATTTCAAAAAAGAATTTTTTTATTTCTAGTGAATTTTTAAAGTCCAATTTTCATGGGTTTACATGATAATTTGTTAAAAGCAAGTGGTGATGAATTTTTTTAATTTGATAGCATAGATATGTAGGAAACATCTATGTGCACATCTTTCATATAAAAAACCAAACCATTAAGTAATAAAAATGGGCTCTATGGAGAGTTCATTGTGAAAAGTCGCATGTCCAAATTCTTTAAAATAGATTTCTATTTATTATAACTAATTTTCACTACTTGACCCTCACATAGTAATTTTTTTGGTATATTTAAGCATGATTGTACAATTACTTTGCCAAATTCTAGTTGAAATCTAGAGATATCTATTTTACAAAATTTGGACATGCAACTTTTCACATTGAACTCTTCATAGAGCATATTTTTGTTACTTAATTGGGTGTTCTTGAAATGAAAGATGTGCGCATAGATGTTTCTTACATATCTATGCAATCAAATTAAAAAAATCATCACCAATTACTTTTAATAAATTATCATATAAAATCATGAAAATTGGACTTAAAAAGTTTATCAAAAATGAAATTGTGCTTTTTTGAAACCCAAATTTGGTATGTTTGCTTCAAATTGAACAAGAATTGAATGTTAAATATACAAGATGAAAAAATCCAATTATATTCTATATTACAAGAAATCCTTCGCATGGCAAAATAAGAAATTCTGTAACAACACTTCCGGATATTGTACATTGAAGGCCTTGGCAAAAGACATTGTTCATATTACTAATGTCAACCAAAGAGACTCATTACCATATTGTAAGGTAGGATGCTCTAAAAGTGACTCCACTAGCATAGAAATTACATTTTGCTTTCTTCAATATACCCAAAGTGTACATTTCAGGGGTTACATGCCAGCCTCTAACCACCTCTCTCTTTATTGACTTGAATTTGATGGCAAATGAAAGTTTGCTTGGCCATTTTTATCTTTTCCTAGTCAGTGGTAATGGGCTGGCATACTTTACAATAATTGATTTGGAACTGAATGAGTTCAAAGCAACCTAAGGTAGACAAGCCTATTACCACCCTGATTTGCGATCTGACTATGTTGGAGTCAATTTCAATGGGGTCACCTATTTTTCAAAGGTGTATGCATGTTTCACAAATCAAACCCAAGTGGAATTATAATTTTCTGATGAAAATTGAAATTTCTATGAATTGTTGAAGTTGACTGCCCTGAAATTACAGATCCGCCCATGGATTAATTTATAAAAGTCAGATCAACAACCCATTACCGCCATAGATTGTATCTATGAGTACTTGGATATCCACCAATCAATGGTAGACACGTTACCCAAGCTGAAATTAATGAGCTGATTTTGTCAGAAAAATAGATGGACTTAGATGAATTTCAAGGTGGTAATGGGACCAAAAGTAAGATGTCGGAAATAGGAAGCCGGCGGGAATAGGCTGGTTTACCTTATGAGTACATGGGCTCAACCAAAATAAAAATTGATTTGCCAACCAGTGCCCCATTATTGAGCATCATGGGAACTTCGAACAAGAGCTCACTCAGAGGAGAATTTCAAATTCATCCTTATCAATTCCGCACCGGGAACTTCAGAAATTGCTTGATCAAATGATGGTGCCCTTTCTGAAGAGTAAGATGACCAATCTGATGTCAAAGCAGGCCATTGCTTGAGTACAAACTCAGGACTTACATCAATTAATCAAACTAGCTACCATCTACAATTTTGGACTGGATTATGTTCGTAAATGAGAACATCCACACTAAATTACAGTAATCACAAATGACCATTTCAAATGGAATTCAAAGCTCCAAATTAGAAATTAAAGTAGCCTGCTTGATGAGCTGCTGCAGTCTTCCAAAGGGGTAAATTCCACCGAGCTGGAAATGTGGCTTTCGAATGTTTGAAATGAGAATTGAGGGAAACCTTAAGGTAAGTGGCTCATAAAGCGACCCTTTAAGGGCTGTTGGGTCTTTTTGATGTGTTTCAGATGCTCAAAAATATTTTTCCTTATTTTTCACCTGAAGAAAAATCGATGCAGAATCTAACACAAGTGGTTTCATATTTTTTGGAGTATTTATGAATTACTGATGAATTTTCAAAGAATTCTGTCATAGGCAACTATTTGTGATCCTAGGTCCTACAAAACCCACACACATGCAGTCTGAAAAAAGATATGTCTTGACCCAAAACAAGCACTGTCGCATGCAAAAAGTAATACACAAGGTTTCTAAATGCGACCCTTACTAAAATTAAACAGACACTACATTCTTTTAACATTTGTAAGAAGGCAATTGGACAATCAATTCTCATTTAGAAAAATTAAGTGAACACACACTGGCTTTAAAATGGACCCTCTCTAGCTCGTAATCCATCCATTGGCAAAGTTTAAAGCAGTAAATGACAAGTCTTAATTATGCTCACATTGTTGACAGTCCACTTAATGTCCGTTTTAGAACCACCACTTAATTTGTTTTGGAACCACCTACATGACTGTCTCAAGAAGCGGATCGCTTTATGAACCACTTACAATAGTGCAATATAAGATGGGGTTCACTATTCAACCAAAGGCAAGCATCGTGTGCCTGGGCCTTTAGTAAAGTACAGTCAAAATATGCTGATCCAAACTAAACATTGAGTTTCTGCAAACTAAATGGAGATGCTGATCCTAGAGGTCTTCAAATCCTGATTCCGCTTTATAATCACTAAAATCATTCTCGTCTACAAAGGTGCAGAAAACCCGGCCTGCTTGGCAAGCTTCTTCTTGTTTGCAATTGCCTATGCCCTTGCCTCCTGTTGCTGTCTTCTTTTTGCAAAATGCAAAACAACATTCAAGATAAGTTCCAATACTTTCAGATAATTTTTCTTAGTCTTGTCTCCAAATATTTTTGGGACTCAAGTAATACATATGAATACCAATATGCTACCTCTAAATTAAAAATCATCTATACAATAAACCTGCCATTTACCGCACACATCTAGAAACCAAACAACAACCGTTGCCATTACCAAACAATAACCACATGATTCAGCTACCAATTCAATTGTGATGGGAACAAAATTTTGTATCACTACCCAATGGTTGCACACTGTGTGGTGAAGGGTTGCAAGGAATTTTTAACAAGATTTTAGCTTCATTGTCTTTAAATTGCAACCAAATTTGTAGGAAGAAATCTTTTTGCATTCTTGTTTTTTGAAGTGAATCTTAACATGACATTTAATAATCACGCCAAATTTCAAAATATGCAAGTCTCTACATTTATGAGTCAAAGGATTTGAATTTTGTCTTTGCCGTGATTGTTAAGTTTACTCTAGTTAGTGCACCCAATGTGAGTGATGGATCTTCAAGAAGTCTCAAACCTCAAGATGTAACATCCTCCTTAGATTCTTAAGAAACATCAATCTTAAACGGTAAAAAGTCATTGAAAGACATGAGGATAGGAAATTCTCCTAAGAATTTCCAACTTGTAGCGTAATCCAAGAACAGGGTCATTGTTACTTTGCTCCAAATTAATGATAGCTAGACAAAAACCCAACTGCACTAAGGTAAACCAGCCTATGACAGGCCAACTGTCTAATGCAGACATCTACATAACCCCCCATTACAGTCCATTTCAGATTTTTGCTTCTACAATTTAATTAGGTTGGTTAGTGGCCCACATTAGTGCATTAGGTGATTGTGATAGAATTAGTAATGACTGTCATAGGACACTTACACATTGTGAGTGTAAACTCATCATAAAGAGTTTTTTTTTTATTCCTTTGTGTGATGGCCACATTAAAAATTCTTGTGGTTGTGTTAGGAAATCTGAAGACTGCATTAGGTGGTAAGATGACCATCGTGAAGACATATTTTATTGATTTCAGATAGTCTACAGACTGTTTTGAAAAAATACTTAAAAAATTCATAACAAATTCCTACTTTGTCCAAAAACTAAAATTTTAACTGCTTCTTTCATTTCTCAAAGTTGTCTCTGCTAGAAAAGAATCTGATTTTATTTTGCTAATGGCAACATACCAAATCAGTCATTCTGCCTGTCATAGGCTGGTTTACCTTAGATTAAGTTGATCTTTTACCTTTAGTCAGACTAATTTTTGAAAGAGTTTTGAGTATGATTCATGTGAGACATGATGAGGAACTGGCATGCATAAGTTGAAATGATATATGATGTGGATGTTGCCACAACCCACAAGTCATCTAAGGTGGGTACACCCAAAACTGCCACTTTTTGCTACTGAGCCTAGTTACTAATATTAGATTGGTCAAATTTCCATATATTCTTGTTGGCAAGTGAAGGGAGGTTCCAACGCACCAGAGAACGTGGCATTTGGACACTGTATGCAAAAGTTATTAAGGATCAAAGTTTGTTTCTGAAAGTGCTCCATCCAAAATAGGTACATAACTGATTTTGGAAATGTACACAACCTGTAGATGGCACTTTAAGGTCAGGTGCCATTTTTTGGGTGCCTACCTTAAATACTTGAAACAAAGTGTGAGAAAGCATGCATGAGGCAACCGAATTCAGGACAATGTTTGATTCCTGCTCTACTTCACTCTTGCAGGATGAGAAAGTTTGTAGAGCCCCAAACTAATGTTAGCCCACAAGTGTGCCATCTTCACCCCCAGAATTGCACTCACCATGGTCATTTTCTTCCCTGAGTTAGCACCTGACTTCAACAGTGAGACAGAGGCCATCTTAGGAAGATAAGTTGTACCTGAGACCAACAATCTGCTCCACAGAGGTTGCCCCTTATGCCAATGTTTGGTAATCCCAACAAACATAGCTTTCGATCTCTCAGAAGTCTCTAGTAGTACCTTCAAAACGAACATTGTGCAGTTACTTGGGGAGAACAATTTAGGAGTTTGATCTAAATTGCCTTCAAACTCCTAGGGAAAAATAAACATGCTCTAGTAAAGTCGTTACTACAATGAAGGCTCTTCACCAATAGCAAGCAAGAACAACAATACTGTGCAAGTCAGACCAAACAAACATGCGTTGTAAAACACACAGCTAAATCCACATGTAGTTTATGAATGACTCTAATCTTGAAAGTTTGACAACTCCTATTGACTATCATGGTGGTAGGTTTGTATCACTATGTTGTTCTCAATCATCACTATGGACCTATAGTAATTCAAAATTCCCACACTAATTGGAAATTACATGCATTCTTCATGTGACACACAACTGCTTAACCCCTAAAAGACTAGCATGTGGTTTTGGGTAGTATAGAAATTTTAGGCAGGTACCTGTGACTGGAGCTTTTCATATTTCTGGCTGAAATTTTAATACAAGTTGTGTGCAAGGAATATCTTCCATATGCACTAAATTTCATGACATTTGGAAATATGAGTCAAAATTTATGGCCTAATGTATTACTTTTTTTCCCGGATGGGTAGTATAGGCAGATAAAAAAAAAAACTTTTTTCAAAAACAAAAATTTGAAATTGGTTTTCTAGAGTTATATATTTGCGGAAAGCTTTGAATCATTACATTTATACCAATGAGTCAAAAGTTATGAGGAATCTTAGCTTGTGGGTAATTATGGATTATCTACTCTAAAATAAACTTTGAAGTCCTTTATCTTACTCAGTTTTCAATATTTTTTTGAAAAAAATAAAATTACAGGATGAATATTGTTTATTACAACATTTCAACTATTGGGATTGGCATTTTTCAATTCCATAACCAAATTCTTAACAATTTTGTATTTTGAATCATCGTCTACTTCTTTCTACTTACTATTTTTTTCCTGTATGTTGTGCAATTCCAAATGATGTGAAATTTTTTAAACATGTAGCCAACTTGTCTAGGAAAAAGAATCCAAAGAAGCACCACCATTTTGGACATTTTTTCATAGAAAAGTGAGCTTGTGAAGTGCAGCTGCCCTGTTTTTTGCAGGGTCAAAAAAATGATTTTAGTGGATTTGAATGCTTATATCTTGCAATCCACACGGTGGAAATTTCTGAAATTTTGACTGCATGTTCTCAAGTCAACATACTACAAGATCCTATGGTTACAAGTGTCAAAATAAGTTCTTTTCAAAAAAATTATACTTGTACTAGAAATGGCAGTTTTGGAGCGGTTTTGATAAAAACATGGTGAAGGAACTTAAGGGGTTAACAATCAACCACCACTTTAAATCCACATCCAGCACTTCACTCCAAACATGACAAAAATTAGAGTGGACTAATCAGACTTATAGTGAATAATGTAGTGCAACATTATTGTGTGGTGACCATTCTGAGCTGCACAATCTGAAATTTAGCCCTTCCTCACAAGGTTAATCATAAAATTTGCAACAGAATCATGTCCCTCAATTCCCATCGACAATAAACATAAGGTAAAGGGATGTAAAAGCGACCCTTTACCAGCTGATTTGCATTTTGGGGAAGCTAAACTCCTTAAAATAATTTTCAGTAAATTTTCATGGTAAGAAAAATAAAATTGACATCTAACCCAAGTGGTTTCATATTTTTTGGACCTTCATGGAATTAGTTATGAATTTTTGAAGTTGAAAAACAGTGGTTTCTAAAAGCGACCCCCTCCTGAAATGTACACTTCTGGTACATGTTAGAGGCAAAATCTACCAGATCGCTTTTAGAGACAAGTTGCTTTTACAGCCCCTTACCTTACTGCCCTTTTCAAATGATGCTTGAAGATTTTATCCCTAAAAATTGATTTGCAAATTTAAGCTGGTACTCTGGAAGCTGGAATAGAATTTCAGTGCTAAGGTGGGTACACTCAAAAACGTCACTTTTTGCTATTGAGCCTAATTACTATTATTAGATTGGTCAAATTTTCATATTTTCTTGTTGGCAAGTAAAAGGAGTTTCCAAAGCACCAAAGAATGTGGCATTTGGATACCCATGCAAAAGTTATTAAAAGACAAAGTTTAGTTCTAAAATGGTTTCTTCCACATAGGTACAAAATTGATTTGGAGATGTACACAGAGTAAAGATGGCGGTTTAAGGTCAATGGCACATTTGGGTGTACCTACCTTACTACTAGTTATTGGTTACTAATATGTAATAAGAGCAAGCTTAGACTGTTACACACTGAGCAATATTGGATGAAGCATTAGGCTTCAGCAACGTCTAGGATTCAAGTACCCAAGTTATTGTCTACATGACAAAGTTCCTTTGTCATAAATTGTCAATAATAATCGTATGATTATTATTAGGCACTATTTTCATGTTACAGTCATTCATTTGGAAATGTTGTTACAACACGATATTGACATTCATTAATACTATGCAGTTTAGACATATCATTGATATTTGAGTTTGAAGTGCTAAAGTTGCACGATAACTATGCATGACTAAAATGTACGACTTTAGTGCTTTTGTGATGAGAGACTAACTTCATGTAGCATTAGTGCTTATTTAAGACATATGAAATTAGTGCAATAATCACACATCATCATATCCGTGCATAGCTATTGCACTAACATTGCATTTTTTTAATCTTTCACAATTTCAATACTAAGTCAATTGAAAAGTAACATTTGTATTCAAAGCAACAATTCAGACCTCATTTAGGCATAGTAAAATAACTGTTTTTGAAAAACTTTGAACTAAAAAAAGTTGCCAAGCTAAGCTAACTTTCACCTCCCAAAATCCATTTGTGATTTTGAGCGTCCAATCAAAAGAAAATCAAAGAAAGGTGAAAAGGAACATTTTTTTTTGACATTTTCAAACATCTGCTCTGATTTTTGTTCATAACTTTTTATCGGAGGCTCAAAATTACAAAAAGATTTTTGAAGGTGAAACTTAGTTTGATTTGAAAACTTTTTGTAGTTCAATGTTTTTCAAAAAAATTATTTTACTATGTCTAAATGAGGTCTGAATTTCTACTTTGAACACAATTTCTACAAGTGAGTTGACAATGAGCTTGAACTTCTCATCTTCAAGTTATCCCATATCCATTGCCATGGCGGACAATGAATTTCCATATAGAAAGGACCTCCCCACCCACCACTCACATCAAATGCCATTAAATAGATTGATTCATTAGGTCATCAAGTTTCTTGGTAGCTATTGATGGATTCAATTCTTTCACTACGTCATTGAGTTTTTTGGTGGCCTACTGATTGAATTAGTTCAAGTTTGATGGCCTGCAAGTGTTAAAAAATTAGAATATGAAGTAATCAAGTGTTGATGAACAAAATGCAAAAACTTTGTTAAGAAAAAAATTATTGTTAATTGGAATGGTAATCAACAATTTAACATTGACAATATTTTTTAAAACATTGATACCATATAATAAGTGTTATTGCAGTACAAATAGCAATGACATCATTGTCATGAATTTTTGGTGTCCTTAAACGCAAATAAAGTGCACAACAATGATAATTAATTTACATGCATAAATTGTGTCTTTTACATACTTGTAATTAACGTATAAAAGTCACATAGTTAATACCGATTACATAGTAGTGTCAATTCTTTGTAGTAATCATGTGCATCATAAAAATGCGATAACTTGCAATTAACGTACGCACCCATGAAACAATAATAACTACATGATAATTGTTAACAAATCGTTAGTCATGAACTTTAAGATGTATTTTTGACATCATCTCACTTATGAAACCAGACCATAATAATAATTTGAGGCAATTGTCAACTGTATGCTTCAATTTGTTATGCTAACTCCAATGCCCCAATGAATATGATATGAAGTGGATGGGAAATATGTTGGGAGGTAAGGTAATATGCTTTTAAAGCGACCATTTAAGGGCTGGTCTGCCTTTTTCACAGGCTTTCGTTGACAAAAATATTTTTGGATCATTTTTTAGAGGAAGAAAAATGGATGTGTTCCATAACACAAGTGGTTTTGTATTTTTTCAAGCATTTTTGAATTACTTATAAATTTTCAAAGATTCAGGGCATAGGCATCTATTTGTGAACATATGTCTTCCAAAATCTGTCCACTTGCAACTTGTAAAGAGATGTGTGGAAATCAAAGACAATGATTGGCTCTTGCAATAGAAAAATAATTTTTCCTCAATGCATTCAATTGCTAAACTAGTCCATTTAAGGATCATCCCATCTCCATTCTCCACCTAAAAATAGGGGTGGTATTAAGAAGATGGGCCCTTTTAGAGCACACTACCTTACTAAGCACCAAACTTTTCTAGATTCTTACTGACTTCATATAGGTGGCACCAAAATAGTTGAAGAAGGAAAAGATTGGTGTTAGGCTACTTCTCCTAGTATTTGTAGATAGTGGACTTGAGCAGGACATTGTAGGCTTGGTTGGTGGCGTTGTAATTGATCAAGCAGCCCAACTTGTCATAAGGACCCCTATATGTGTAGAGGGCAAGGAGTTGAGAAGTACAATCTTCCGGTGGAATGGTGAAGATGGCAAGGGTGATTACACACTGCGGTTGTTCCCCTACCGAATATACAATCTAGTAAAAACTAGTACAAAATGTACACATTTGGGTACAAAATGTATGAAAGTTGGTACTAAATGGAGCCAAAACGCCATTTATATCAAAATTCGGTGTTAGGCCAGCTCAATCAAAAGGCTTTTTCATAGATTTTCAAATTTCAAATTAATAAAAAAAAAACTTAAGTCAAAATTTGGCTCTCATACTAAAATCACACATTTGTGAGGATATTTTCTTATATAGGTCCTAAAACACTAATTAAGTGCCTAGCCTAAGTACCTAAATATTAAAGCATTGGATTTAGCTCTTTAAATTGTAAGAATGAAACCCCAAACTAGGCAAAAGAAAATACAACAATGCTAAACATGAATTTGTAACAATACGAATATTTAATATTTATACTCCATACATTCAATTAATAGATGAAATTCACTTTTTATTATGCAATTATCAATGTAGGCAAAATATAAGACTTTGATCCATTTATTTATTTATTTATTTTTGAAGTCACAACAACTATAGGAAATTTGACTCCAAACTTTCATCTTATGCAAAAAAAATTCCCGTGACTATGATTTTGGACAACCATAGTGTACTTTTACCTACAGTGTTCCTGGCATTGTTGGCATATCATTGCTATGATCATATACACTACCAGAGCAAGAGAGGTGAGCAAAAGGTACAAATTTCAAAAGCGAACATAAGTATGAAAGTTTTTCAACATTCCAGGTGAAAGGATAAGGCTGATAATTATTTGTGTAAGGTGAGAAAGCAGGTGACAAAGTGGCACCTTGAAATTAGCTTTCACTATTTCCAAAAGTATTTAAAGCAACCATAGTTGTACCTGCCATTTCGCGTGTCTAACCAACAAAGGGGTAAGGAAAGATGAAGTCGTTTCCACCCAACTTTGGTATAATGTACAAAGCCAAAGGTGCATCATACAACGGATGTGCACACACACCGACACCAAAATATTTTGGAACTTAGATCTTCAACAATTCTTGAAGATGATAATTTAGAACAAGTAAAGTTTTGGCCATTCTATGTTCAATTGATACACAAATTGAATTGATTAGCAGGTGGTTGGATCGTGACAAGAAGCAATTAAAAGCAAATTCTTTTTCCTATATGATAAGCTCTAAACTCAAAGTTATCTTTTGTCTCTTGTTTTAGAAAAAATGTTGTTCCGGGTATAAAATTGGTAACGGCTGCAATGCCGGTGGAAATTGCAAAGTCAACACCTGTTTCGTATGCCTCGTTGCCAAAATGCCTTAAATAAGGCGTTAGTTTTTTGAGCTTCTATATCAAGGCAAGCCGTTAGTTGTTGCCTTTACACTCAAATACTTGCTATGCGCTTGCAATCCATGGCCTCTGATTAGCTCTATCTATGTTGATAGCTATATTGGATGCATTTCCCTTAGCCCAAATATTCAACAGTCTCTATTTTGCAAACATCAACATGCAATTTGTTATTCGGTTCTTTTCAATTTTGAGCTTTCCTCTATTTTTTCTCTTTCTCCAATAGATGATTTTTGGAGGGTCTGGAGGGCCATTTCGGGCCTGTTCCCGGCGCTGTTCCCCCGGCAGCAAAAGAATGGCCGCTGTCAGAATTTTGTTTTTTGAAAAAAAAAATCTTAAAATCTTAAAATCTTAAAATGGAAAAACAAGATGAACAAATTTTTTTGTTTTTTTGAATTTATTTTTATTTTTATATGACGTGGCAGTCGCTCGGCCACATCACGCAGCTGCTGCGGCGCAGTTCCGAACAGTTTCAGAGTCTGGGAACCTTGGAAAACTTGCAACCCTCTACAGGGGCTGAATAACATGTAATGTTTTCAGGATTCAGATTTTAGGGTTTCAATTTTACGTAAGCAATTCGATTTGTATGCTTTCAAATTCTCTACTTTCAATGAAAACAATTTTTGTGTCTATGAGTGCAGATGTCTATAGACACAGAGATTTGATCATGTTCTTGAGGATGCTATAGCTAAATGCTACCCACATCAAGTTTGTTCGAGTAAGTGGAGACAATCGCACAGTGTGGGTTGAACTGCTCACGATTTCACTTTCACCAATGCTGTCATGAGAATGGTTTGCATAAAATTCTATTAGACCAAGAAAGCCAAATTGGACTCCTTATGCTCTGCAGCACTGAGTAGGGCAAGGGGACCTTCCATTTAGTTACTTTGCTACAAACACATGCTCCTCAATTATTTTGGTGATATAGAATTTGACCCCATCTGAGGTGTTTCACCATATTATGAGTCAATTTGGTCATTTTAAAACCACAAATTCTTGGTGCTCAACATGTGTACAATGTTCCCAACATATGCACAACGTTTTCTAGTAGTATACAAATAGTCTTGAAGGTTTCATTATATCTAGAGGCCAAAAGCGAAAGGCCATGAATTTTGGGATTCTTAAAAATGTGATTGACTAAAATTGAAAGGCCTCTCAAAATCAACGACGCTAGCATGCGAGCCTAGAGCGGTGAGCTTGTGAGCTGCGAACGTGGAACTTGTGAGCTTGTGAGCCTCTAAAACTTAAAAAGAATTAAAAAATCCCCCTAAAAACTTTTCAAATGAAAAAAACTTAATTTAACCAAAAAAATGCTATATTTAGTAAGTTATAGGTACCTATGACCGCTAATCCTATAACCGTGGATTTCAATTAATTTTTTAATTGTATTCCAATTTTCATTTTCCAATGTCAATGGTCCAAAAATGGTCAAAATTTGAAATAGAAATAAAAAAAAGAAGGAAAAATATAGTATAAGAAAATTAAATAAACAACAAAAAAGATGGAAACAAAATTGGGCTTACCCAAAAAATGAAAAAAAATGACAAAGATAAAATCAAAATTGGAAAATAAATTAAAAAAAAAAGACAAAAATGTTCTTCAATTTCATTCCAATTGTAAATAAATGTAAATTAATACATTATAAATAAAATATCCAACAAAATGTTCATTCCTCTATTCCAAGACTGTAATGATCCCTGCTCGAACTAGGAGTAACTTCAATTCATTGAAGCTGTAACTTGGTGCATGAATGAATACATCATCATGGACATCCATCTTGCAGAAGTATCTAAACAAATAATACAAGTGCTTGCAATTTACGTATTGCTGGCGACCTCCGATTGCAGAAACAACCATGTTAACGAAGTCCGGACATGTGCATGTGGGATACATACCCACTGTAATTCGATACACATTTTTGTTAGTGTTTGCCCTTGTCTCCAGCGACACTATTGCACCTAGGCCTGGAAAGGGAAGCAATGTCACTCCTACAATTTGTCCTCTAACATTGCTTGCGCTCTCCCACTTGTTCCTCTGTTCTGGTGTTGGTGCATTTGCAATTCGACGTATGTTTCGATTGTTCCGAACCGTTGGATATTGAGTCGGATTTGGTGGCGGCGGTTGATCATAGAGAACGCTTTTGAATATTTTTGACATGCTGAAAAGTCGACATGGTGATAATATAGGGCTCTCTTGAAGACGGAAGCCCGCATGTTGCAGTAACAAAGTTTCATCCCTATTAAGATGAGTCCCAGTCAAAATAGGCCAAATTTCAGGCACCTCTGGCCAATCAATGACCCACTTCCGCTTTGTGCCTTTCACACATCGTTCAATATCATCCGAACAGAACCAAAAATCAACTACAACCTCACGCTTACTTCCGTAATTTTCTTTTCTTCCGCGATAGGTGGGAGCTGGAGTTCCCTTTTGTCCCTTTGAAATTTTTGCCGTACACTTCATGTTTGAACCTCGCTGCTGAGCTTGACATTTTGCGTTTGATTTGTGGCTAATTTGTGCAATGTGCCATTTTGATGTGTTGCAATCACTTTCAAATGCAATGGGGACATGCTGAAAATTGTTTGTTGCAAGTTTTCTATTTTTCCCCTCAGAAGACTTTAGAGAAGTCGACGTTGACCTTGTTCGAATACGTGGTTGCAAAAAATTCACCTTATCAGGTCGATGTGAGTCTCCTGCATTGCCAATGGGCACGTCCAATTTCCTCTTAGTGCTTCCAAAAATCTCCTCTCCTTCCAAATGCGGTACTCGAGTTCCAATACCTTCTGATCCAGGAAGTGTATTCAACGCTTCTGCAATTTTCTTAGGATCTCCGCTTCGTCTGGCTGCTCTCAATCTCAATTCCCCTTTTGATGGACCGGATCCACATGCATGACCCCTCAAATATGCACAATAATTAGTCATTTGCATCCATGCCCGTATGCTATCATCACAAGTGGCGTCAAACAAATTATTTCCTCAATTCCCGGACATTTGAAGCCACTTGTTGTGAATAGTTTCGGACAAATTGCACGAAGGCATGTCAGTCATCTCCTCCAAACTCAATCCCTGCAAAATCCAACAAAATGATACATCAGTTATCATGTGAAATATGTTCCTTCAAACCCAAAACTATTTTTTGACATTCATAAATGTTAGAGTTTAAGCCAACTTCAAAAAATATGAAAGACATTCCCCAAAACAAAATTTAAAATTACAACGCCTCCAAATAAACACTCACTGCTAAAAATTCCTTTTTTTCTATTATATATAACTAAACAATTTCATTCCCATTTTTTTTTTCATTCGCTCCAACCTATCAAAAATAGGAGGTCAATCTGGTACCAAAAAACACTAGTCGGATCCGACTATTGCCTAAGTGGTTCCAGCTTCACCTCCTCTTTTGGGTACCTTCTACTGATTCCTTGCAATTTAAAAAAAAATTGATAAAAGTTCTGATTTCTAATAACTCTACATGTGATTTATAAAATGTATACATGGAACCCTAGATTCAATTCTTTAATTTCACTCAACACATTTATCAATGTTTAAAAACAATATACATGTCCAAATTTAAAGGCCACTTACCATTTGCATGAAACCGCCCCATTGGCGGTAGCGAAAATGCCAAAATGCCAACCAGTGGTCCAAGTGATGAAGTGCTTCTTCACTTGCAGCCCCTGATGATAACCACCACGACCGAATTGCAAGGTAACGGGTCTCGGCCTGCTCCATAGTCTCAGAATCTTTGTATTGTTTGCACATTTTGTTGTGTTGATGCTGAAATACATCTTTGATGTGCTTTTGTGTGTGCTTATGAAGAGAAGTAGTCCAATGCAACAAACATGTCCTTTCACGATTCTCCATCTTTTCATTGGGTGAGCCGTTGCCGTAGACAATTCGCACTGCATTCCAATTGGCCATAGCGCTATCTGCCATGAATCCCTTAAAATTTGGGTGATCTACACCGTTCCGTGACATCACATCATCCAAGCACCTCCAAAACAACACCTGGATCTCCGTATCTTCAGATTGCATATCGCATGTTGAAATAGTCATGACCTTCTTGTATTCCGGATCATACACGTGGCAAGCCATCGTGGTCCACTCCTTCACACGCTTGACATGGTCAAACATCATCCACGCGTTCTGAAGATCACCTCCGGGTTGCATGCGTCGCACGAGGTCCACTCCACTACCAGGTCCTTCCGTGAGCATCTTGAAAACGTACACCTTCTCCTTGCCTTGGCCTGGAAAGACGCTCTCGTGTATAAATTCAAACTTCGACTCCTTCTTCATAGTCATTATGTTGTCGATAACCCCCCCTCGGTTGCTTGAGCGAAATGAAGAGATTACATTCCGGATGTTTGGACTACTTAGATACTGGAAACGATCCATTACCTCCTCTACTTCTTCACCCCTCAACATTTGTTTTTCTCCCTCTCCGTTATGAAACAAATAATCAGTTAGAAAGTCCTTGCTAGCAAATAGAGCAATGGCAGAATTAGTAGCCGTTGGTGTTTTTGCCACTTGCTCTGCAATGAGACCACAAATTTTTTCTGTTGAATCTCTATACATGCCCTTTGCCACTGGGTGATTGTGATCTCCAAAGTGAATAGCTGCTCTACTCATTTTTGAATTCTCGCTGTAGCAGTAGTAAATTCTAGCGTCACATGTACTGAGACACGTAGGTGTGACTTTGCAAACTTTGCAAACTAGAGTAGAATCTTTGGGGGGACTATTTCCTACGGCGAAAGGGAACATTGTATATCCCGTCCATTCTGTGTCGTTCTTCCTACTAGCTCTCTTCAAGTAATCACAGTGCGGATTTTCACAAGTGAGGTGACTAGCGCAGTATGACTTACGGAACCTCAAGTTGTCAGTATTGTGTATGTTAGTGGTCACTACCTTGCACCACGGGTGTCCGTCGTATCGCTTGTCCATTCCCTCCAAGTTGCGCGCGGCTGATGAAGATGAAGAAGATCGACATGGAGGCAGCTCAAAGACAACATCTCCATTGAAAACAGCAGGCAAGTACTGCACATGATGGTGCTTGATGATATACAAATCCATTGTTGACAAATCATTCCGAGAACGTTGAACAGTAGCTAGTCTCTTCAAACACTCCATAATGCTTATACGGTCGCCTGGAGTAGGATGCAAAGGTGGACGTAGAAGTGACGACTGCGCAAGACTATTACATGGAGTTTCCAAAAATAATGGATTACCCATTGAGATCTCATTTGACTTGGATGCAACTGCGCACTGTTGTTTCACAAGTGTCAAATCAGGGGACTCTCCTTCTGATTCACTAGACAACTCTATGATTGGATCTAGCTTCTTGACTTTCACTTTCCGGAGAATGCCAGTACTTGGTAGTACCGTAAACACTTTGCGAGGTGGGCTAGATGAAACTATGTGAACTATGTATGGCATATCCACTGTGGAATTATCTGACTCACGACTAATAATCTCGGTGGAGGCACCCAGCATAGATAAGGAAAGTCCATAGGCTTTGTAATGTCCTACAGGAAAGTACCAGCAATGACCTTCTTCTTCAATGGACTTGACAATGGGAATGGATTGTTGCAACTCACCGGATTCGGACTTCCTCTCTTCTCCTACGTAGATAGATGACTCTACAAATTTGAAGCGAACATGAAGGAGGTGATTCAAGACTCTAGCCCTACCTCCTTCATCTATTGGAAAAACAAGTGGAACCTCGTGACCATCAACTCTAATACAAGCCATGGTTGTAATGCACGTATGAAGTACTGCAAGGGAAAATCCAATGTATGAGATGAGGGAAAACACACCTTCTTTGAGCATATGAAGGGATGTCAATACCAATAATGCAAGACATGAACATGATGAAAAGTTGGTATTGATCATTGATGGTGTAGATGGAGACAATTCTGCAACCGCCATCGAAGCCGCCATACATGTCTTCTCAGTAACCGGATTTGAGAAAGGAAATGAATGCCAGTAGGCGGTGTTGTGACTGTTGTCAGAGGTCGTTCACATTTATGAACCTGAGATGCCGGCACATGAAAGGCTTTTCAAATAGATTCATATATGATTTTGCAGGAGTCAGTAAAAGCAAAGTGTCAGAGCCATTTAGCGATTTTCACGATTCATACTTTTAATACTGACAGCTCTATCATAATGCCCAAAGGCGGCGTTGTCTGGATTCGCTCATGCGAAAACAAATGAATGCCCAAAGGCAGCGTTCGTTTGGGTTCACTCATGTTCATGAACCAAAAAATGCCAATGCATAAATTAAAATTAAAATAGATTACTGTCTTATTCTGTAGAAGTCAGTAACAACAAAGTGTCAGAGTCATTTAGGGATTCACACGATTTAATTCTGAAATACTGACGGCGTATTCAACAACCTCTTTTTGAAAACAACTTTCAAAGTTACTTTAGGCTTCTGACATCACCTTACTCCTTGATGTGGCATCCAAAGCTTGAAGGTTCAAGCTTTGACAGCTTAAGTACAAGGCGGTGCGTAAGGTAGAGCCATTTCTGTTTGTTTTTGTGCGAAGGCTGTGTGTAGTTGAAAGCAAACCCTTTGATGTAGTAGACTCTCACCTCATACTAGTAGAGACTTGGGACGCTCCAACTTCTAGTTTACAGTATAGAAAGAGAAGGAAGAGGCTTAGTTCGTTGTACTATTCATCCCGAAAGGCACTTACGAGATCTAGGATGAGTCGAGGAAGGAAAATCATGTCAAAGACAAATGGGGTGACTGCTAGAGAGCTGCGCAAAGTTCTACAATTCAAAACTGTTGGGAGTGGTGGTGAGGACGAAGGTAGACAGTAAGTCCGTCATGCAGTGCAATAAATGTTGGAAGACACGACCGGAGAACAACATGAAGTAGTACTCGAAGTTCCTGCAACTGTAAGAATGTTTTGAACCTTTCTCTATGTTTTAACGTAGTTAATCTTCATCATAGTCTATGCAGTGTAAGTTCAATGGATATTACAAGTCCAACTTCCTATGTAGTCAGACTTTGAATTCCAAGGATCACTTTTCCAAGGATCTTCATCATAGTCTTCATCAAGACTAATTCCACTAAAATCTGTAGAGACTGGAATTCTTTATTATAGTCCACATATAAGACATGAATCCTCAATGTTTTGAGGGATACTGAGTTTGTGAATGCAAAAATATATTCTAAGCTATAATATGCTTGGAATTGTTGAATAGCATGCATTTCAAGAATTTCTAGGGCCACTATGAGCATCACAAATTCACAATACATTATTACATGATTTCTTCTCCACTTTTAGAATTTCAAGAAAAAAGTGTATCTAACAAAGCATATATAGTCTGGAACCCTTGCATAAAAAATATGTAGGTTGGTTTAGGGTCTTCAGATTTCTTTAATTTAATATGATTTGCTTGTATTAAAACCTCAGTTGGCTTACTGAAATATTTACTAGATGAAATACTAAACAAACTATTTCACAGACAAAAAAACATTAATTATATATTGAATTTCCAATTTCTGTTGGATCTATTTATATTTATATGACATTAATCACTATAAAATATAGCCATGGTGAACTTTTTTCTTATGCCAATGTAAATATTACGGCTAAATGTTCTTCATGTTTCTTGTAAGATGATTGTCTTCTATAATTTCTTTAAAATTTAATTATAATAAAATAAGACAAATATAAAGGTATTGGGGCTAGGTCTTCCTTCATTTTATTACTACTACATTAAGGTTTTGCTCATTTCTTTATTTTTGTAGAATGTCATTAATTATAAGAAATTTAGATCTTCTAGAGATGTATATGTGTTACTAAAAACAAGTTCAAAAATTTAATTCAAAGTCCGTATTGCAAAAAAAATCACAAATGGCGGTCAAAGTCATCTGAAATTTCAGGCTAGAGTTCAAAATAACTTTTTCCAGCTTCAAATGCTAATATCTTTAAATCTGTAGGGTCAAATTTCATGAAATTTTTTCCACATGACCTTAGATAAATAAATTACAAAATTGTACGGTTAGATTCTTAAAAAAATATTATTCTTGTCTTTGTTAATGAACAGAGAACAAGTGGCAGTTTTGAGTGGTTCTTGACAGAATAATGGTCTTGGTTATTTTGAGGTTAGGAGGGGGTTCTTAAATTTTGTAACAAAAGGCACTATTTTCTTGCATTAAAAAACCTAATCAAGAACACTCCAGACAATACCTTGTCACTGTCAACAACAATCGGGATGATCAGGATGATCAAGAACGATCGGGAATGATTTGATAACCATGGATCAGGAACAGTCGAGAATGAGCGGATGATCGGGAATGATCGAGAACGTTCCAACTTCCGATACCTCACTGCAGTTGTAGCGTATTGGAGCTAATTTAGGATTTTCTATTTAATAGATGCCGCTTACATGTTGATAAGGTAGACTCTTACCTTAACCAACTGAAAATCTAAAGAATCCACACAAACCTGTAGCTAAGCAGCACAACAGCGTTTAGAGGAATCAATAAGAAGTTCCGCCACTACGGGCTGCTCCACGTCCGGCTAGAAGTTCACTGGGCTGAAGATCACCGGGCTGCTCGAAGTCGAGTTAGAAGAGGCCCCAACAGTTCATCTTCGACATTGTGCGAGGCTTTGTTTTCTTCCGAAATTCTGACGTGCAGACTGTCATCATGCAGACCACCACGACAAGGCGCAGCGCTAGGCATCGTCTTCTTCAAGAGGACAACTCGCAAGATTCGGGACACCATGAAGCGCGTCCAATAAAAAAGGTGACAGTTCTTGTGTGAAAGTACTAGTAGGCGGCACCAAACCCCAGTTTCTGGAGGTGAGGCAAGGCTTCACCAAACCCTAGTCGGATCAGACTAGGGCTGGGTGAGGGTTTGCATCACCCCCCGAAACCGGTTCTTTGACGAGGATTTAAAAATCTCCTTCCGTCCAGCCAGCTGCCGAGATGCTTACTCGCAGCTGCTCAATCCTCCCTGTAGGACTCCGTTCGGCTCACGCAGTTGTTTGACGCCTGCTTTCTGTGAATTATGCTTGGACGGAATCTGTGATTTTTGCTTTGACGGGTTGGCCTGCTTTCTTGAATTACTGCTTGGACGGGTTGGCGCCATGTCGATGTCGGTAAATGGGTCGATCAGGATTTCCGAAGCTCAACTCTAGCCATGTCCAAATTTTTTTTAAGATTACCGGATTCCACAGGTAACAATTTTTGTCTCAAGTACTAGTAGCCGGCACATCCAGTACCATTTTTTGGAGGTGAGACAAGGCTTCACCGAACCCCAGTCGGATCCGACTAGGGCTGGGTGAGGCTTTGCATCACCCCTCGAAACCGGTTCTTCGATGAGAATTTCAAAATTTCGACAATTCGGTGAGCCAGCTGCTCAGATGCTTGCTCGCAATTGTTCAATCCTCCTTGTAGGATTCCGTTCAGCTCACGCAAAACCCTGACGCCTACTTTCTGTGAATTATGCTTGGACTGGGTCTGTGATTTCTGCTTGGACGCGGTCTGTGCTTTCTGCTTAGACGGGTTGGCCTGCTTTGTAGAATTACGGCTTGGACGGGTTGGCACCATATCGATGTCGGTAATGGGTGGATCAGGATTTCAGAAGCTCAAACGTAGTCATAACCAAATTTTTTTTAGAAGTACCAGTTTTCACAGGTACTATTTTTTTCACAAGTACCAGTAGCTGGCTTTCTCGAGAACCAGTTTTTGGAGGTGAAGCAAGGCTTCACAAAACCACAGTCGGATCCGACTAGGGCTGGGTGAGGCTCTGCATCACCCCACAAAATCGGTACTTTGACGAGGATTTAGAAATTTTGCTCCGTCCAGCCAACTACTCAGATGCTTACTCGCAGTTGCTCAATCCTCAGCGTAGAGAATGCATAGTAATTTTCTGATCTAGCCATCCAGTATTCTTAAGTTCAAATCCTAAGAGAGTTGTCGTCTGCATTCTTGAGAGACACTTAGGGTTACATAATGCCCAGTGCATGGACTGCATGGGCTGCTTGGGCTTAAGTTATAGCATTCTTTAACTCTTGATTCCTGAAATTGTGAAGATTACGTTATTTATGGGTGGGTTTAGGGTTTATTTTTTTTTAAAATTTGAACAAATGATTTAAAATTCATGGCGGTCTGATTCCAGTTTCATGGCGGTCTGATTCCATTGGTGCTCAAAAGTGTGATGGTGCTCAGATGTCAAATTTTAGTCATATTAATTGATCCTCTAGTTGGTTATAAATAAGGTTGAAAAAGGGTTGGATTTGATGAGAGATTGACAATTAAATTACCAAATGATATACATACATATCTAAAGCCCATGTCTTTATGTTAGGCCCAATTTAGGGGGGGTGAAGGAGATCCTCATTAAGCCCTAGTCGGATCCAACTAGAGGTTGGTAAGGATTTTCTTCACCCCCCCTAAACAGGTACTAGCATGACGATCTCCTTTATAATTTTAAATGAATTTGTATATTTTAATTTGAAAGACTAATATTTTTAAAGTAACCAAAAAAACATGTATTTTCATCTTTCCTTTAAAAAATTGAATATAACATATAATGAAAAATGGTATGAGCTGTAATTATGCAAGGATAATCTGACTTGAATCTTCCGTAATTTTGGTTATAGGGTCATGTTTTATATAAATATGTAGTATCTGAATTTTGAAGATGAAATGTGAAAATGATAATTATTAAAACAAATGTGCATTTTTAATAAACACTTTTAAAATGTTGTGATCTGTGGTTTGAATAATAATGACATGTTTTAAATTAATTCATATGAATATTTTTTACAAGTGGATGAAACCATTTTTGGGGGGTGCACCTAGTGCTCTATAGACCGTAGTTGGATCCGATTCTGGTCTTGAGAGCACTAGCTTCACCCCCAAAAAATGGTTATGTCCTAAAGCACATCAATACTTTAAGTTCTTTTGTCAGGGCTTTTACTTGTATATGAACTATCTTTGTGTAGGTGTGTGTAAGCTTAAGGTAATTAGCTTTAAAAGCATTCATTAAAACACTTGGGCCCCTTTCCATCTAAACTACTTCTTCTAGCATTTGTAGTTGATTTCTTGAGATTAGTGTTTCTATATATAGATTCCAAATTTTTTTTTTATATTAACATATGTCGCATGTGAGCACTTCTTTACTTTAGATCAATTGTATACATACTTAAATATTATTGTTTTCTCATGTAGGTCCAAGTAAAACGAGGAAGAAAAGGACCAACCTCAGCCTCCATTGTGCAGCAGGACATTGTCATGGTAGCAAATATTGGTGGCCCATCGCAGACAATGGAAATGCTCCCTTCTCCTTCCAACATCGACATTTCAGATGATGATGGTGACGAAGAAGACTTGGTAAGCTTTAATGATATTATGGATGCTGCCGATCATGCAACAGATGAGTTTGAGAAAGAGCCAGTAGTTAGTCGTTTCTCAGACCACCTGCGTTTCCGGAAAGGAAGGCAATCGGTGTTCTCTGAAGAGAGCTCAGAGACTGAGTATAGCTTAGAGGATGAATCTTTTGCTACTATTACTAGTCCTTATTTTGAAGAAACTGGGGACAATGCAACTAGTACTCTTGTAAATGGTCCTAGAGTGGTCTTACTCCATTATAGCTCAGATGAGGACGTGGATGTTGATAGCCCTTTGATCCGGTTTACATCCTACGAGAGTTGGTAGATCATTATGTCTTTATATAAAGCCCAATGAGGGTGGTTACTTTATTAACAATTTATTTTAATCCATCCATTGTAGTACAACATGTCATTGGCATTAAAGTTTTATGTTTATATTCATCATCAATTCAGAAGTTCATGATCTCTTATGAGTTCCATTCAATTAGAACTTTGAGTTTATTTGGTTGGTCATTGCAGATGGAGGAGTCTTCAATAAAAGAGACACAATTGGAACGGATTATTAAGACTCCAGGGACGGATGACACCACTCAGCCTGAAATTGAGGAGGAAGACGAAGGAAGTCATATGGAAGAGGATGGCATTGATAATGAAGAGAAGGAGCTTCTTGAAGATGAGCTCCGCCGATTGCAGAAGGTCGATTCAGTTGCCACAATTGCTTCGTTAAGAGTGAAACCAGAAAAACTTTTTCGTTTTTTTATCCCCTTGTGCAGATTGGTGTCCATGCCCATGGTACGACCTACCTTGTCTTCTGATGTGAAGAAGCTGGAGCAAGAATTTTCTCACGGGTATCGACCAGGGTCTGCCGCATTCTACGTTTCCACTACAAACGAGGCAGGTGAAAACATAGAATTTACAGAGGAAGAAATGCGCAATTGGGGGTCAGTTTGGCAAAAAGCGAACAATGAGTTCATGGATCATGTTAATTTGCATGAGGCATTGCATTCTTTGAGGAGGGCAAAGTTTTTTGTCTGTGATGGAAATCACCGTCTGCTAGCATGGATGAATCACATTTCTAGACTCTATCCAGCAGACGAGGCATGGCACATTGCAGTAGATTGCATCGTTCTTGATACAAAAGAGAAAACTGAATTGGCCATGGAAGTCATGCATGACATAAACAAGTAAGTGATTGTTATCCTACATATTTTGTTAGTACATGTTTTAATGTTTTAATTGGGTTTAGCCTTTTTTTTAGTGAAAAAAGTAGAAAAATGGAATTCTAATTCTAATTTTTGAAATTCAGATCAACGGAAGACTCTCACGTGAAGACCAACTTGGTCCACACACTGCATCGTGTGCAGAAGTATGGTCTTTTACTTTTGCCAAAGTTTTTGGAGATGTTAAGGCCGTCAGAGGTAAAGAAATGTATGGCCTCCAGTACTAGGAAAACCTGGTACTCAATGCCAGCTGATGTATTCACAGCATTCATGTTTCGGGTATGTTTTTGATTTTGAAATTTAATTTACATTGCTATGTTGGTCACTTGTGTTGATTTATTATACAACACTGTTATTAAGAAGGTTTTGGTTTCTTTCAGCAAGAGATTTCACTAGCAGCGGATGCGACGGGACGAAAGTACAGTAAGACAACTGCGGAGGCCGACAAAAGTGAGGCTGGCATTGCAAATGCTATGAGAATGGGAGCTAAAGAGAAAGCAAACAAATTATACATGAAGATAATGAAGTTAGTCGCAGTGGCTAATCCGGCAAATGGTCCTGAATTCCTGGAAGAGGTATTTGTATATTCTCCAAAACAATTTATTGACATACTTTTACTTTCAGAGTTTATTTTCCATGTGAAATGATGTCGTTTTAATTATGCAGGTTGAGAGGCACTATTGCAATAACGAAGTTCCAGAGATGACACTTGAGAAGCTGCTATTGATTGCTACATGCAACACGACTCCTCATCACAAGATAAAGTTTTTGAAGTGGTGGAATTCTTCTATGCCATCCCGCGATGCATAGAAGTTTCCTGCTAAACCAGTATCTGAGACCCACCTTAGGCCATTCTTGAACAAATGTGTTTGGTATGCTGGGGTAAGTGATTTTGTATTAACTTTTCTAATGTTTTTTGTAGTTGTTATTTTTCATTCAATAAAGTTCCTTTGTATTTATGAATATGCATGTGACTAATTTTTCATTTTTTTTGGACATGTATGTCACATTGTCACTTTCTTGAATAAATAATCTTGTTGTTGCTTTTCTTTTAGATTGAAGATGCAGCTATTGAATACTTTGATGGTGTGATCAAAGGTGATAACATCACTATCAATATGGAAGTCCCACAGAGGCCAAAGTTCTTGGTGGATTACATAGAAGGTTGGAGGAGGAGGATGTGGGAGCACGGTTTCACGCCCAGTTGAAGGGAGCAAATTATTTTAAGAAAAGTGACTCCTTCATGAATTATGAAGGTTCAAACCAAGCGGTTCGAAGAGTTCTATTTCAGTTTGTTCATAGAACCTTCTATTTATTGTTTGAATAAGCGATGAAGAGTACATATTTCAATTTTATACTTTTACAAGAATGTGTGCGTATAATTAAAAAATTGTTTGAAATAGTGAGGGGTAACAGAAGTTGGAGGTGAATCTGGTACCTCAAAGAGCTTAGTTGGATCCGACTAAGCTCTAGGAGTTACTAGATTCACCTCCAATTAGTGGTACCATTGTCTTTTAAATTGATTTTTGTGTATGATAGTTTCTAATGTAAATACAATAATCTGACTATGGTTTTGTAGATCTATACCATGTGAAGCCCCAACTTTTCGCATGAAATGAATTGTTAATTTGGTTTTCTTCACTTTCTTGAATATTTGGCTTATTTGCTTTAACATAGCAACCATAAAATGCACTAGTAAATTCTTCTTTATGTGGATAATACTCATTGTTTTCTTGGTGCTGCATAAAAGAATGTGTTGATTTGTTTTTAGTTCTTTGTACTTTGAAACTTGTATGCAATGACACATTTGAATTACACCGCAGGTATTTCAAATTGGAACTTCTTCCAAAGGGTGCAATTGCAGAGAAGGATCTTCCTCCGTTCTTGTCTACTTGGCTTGATCGAAGTTCAGCAGATTGCATGTACATCCTAAATCAGCTCCGTATGTTCACGACAGCTCATCTGAGTGGAGGAGGGTGGTATTTAGAGTGTCACATCACATTCACGCCTCCGTCTGAGATGCAATACCGGAAGTCTTTTGAGGGTTTAGGTGCCATTGATTTGGACGTCGATGAGTTTGTAGGATTGAGTGATAAACAAAAGAAGAGGGCCATTGCAAGGAGGGAACACAATGATAGGAAAAAGGAAGCTAGGGAGAAACTTACCATCATCGCAAAAGAGAAAAAAGAAGCGGAGCGCATTGCGAAGTTAGCAGAGAAGGAGCAAGAGAAAGAGAAGGAGAAGGAAGAGAAGGCTAAGGCCAAAGGCAAGAAGAAGGTAGATGACAAAAATCCAATTCCGGCATCTTCTACCGTCGACCAAGGCTCACAGATGCAAGGTGGGTCTCAAGGTGGATTGAAGAGGAAGGCATTGTCGCAATTGACCGAGGATGTGCTAGCGCATGGCACTCAAGCTCTTATGATTCAAGATGATGAGGGAGACAACACGAAAGATTTGGTCCTCAATATCTCTATTGTAGACCTTGTGGATGACATGTGCTCGAAGGAACCGTCGTGGTATCCTGAGATTATGGAATTTTTGACGAAGGTAATATATTTGATTTGTTATTGCCAAACCATTTTTTAGTTGAATGACATGATGATTTTGTGAGTTCATAATTTATTTTGTGGAATACAATATGTTTGCAGGTATCGACAGGGAAGCCTCAATTTTTGGATGGTGTCCTAAACCGAAGGCCAGGAGTGGATCTCATCTTCTTTGACTGTCCAGAGAATTTGCCCGTGCCTGGAATGTTGGTGCCAACAGATGAGATTCCACAGTGGAACGAAGATACAGAGTACGAGGCAATGCATGCGGTATTTGTCTTTGAATAAAGACATCTCCAGGACCATGGATGTTTGATTATTATTCATTCATTCTCCGTGGACTCAAAGAGCTCTATTCTATGGCTGTGCGAGATTTATCCGATGTTGAAGAAGAAGGAGTGGTTGGGCATGAATCGATTGCACTTGACTTCGGCATTGGACAACAAAACCACGGTAAATATAATTGAGTTTCTTTTTAAAATGATGTCATGTTATCATTCATTTTGTCATTAAATTCTTACATATGTTTGGTTTAATTTCTTGCAGACGCAGAAGTTTTCAATCACCCTACTTGTGAAGGATTTTGGCTCAAAAGGGAAATCCAATTTCTCTTTCAAATTCACCCAAACTATGAAGAATGCAGGCTTGGACATCGGACGTGATGACATTTTGATGAACTTCACGAAGGAGAGTGACTTGGCAATGGACGGTCCTAAACCATGGCGTGGGGCTCGTGAAAAGGACCCCCGTTTTTTTCAGGGTTGTCATAACGGGCGAGTTAGGGTCATCGGACGTCCCGGACGGACGGGCAAACCGGACCGGACGGACGGACGGTCCGGACCAACTGGACGGCCTCAATTTCTCAAAGTTGTGGAATTTTTTTCAATGACACGTCAGCTTGGATAGCTGGATCCAGGGGCGGGGACTTCTTCAGTCAGGGCGCGGACGTTAGGGCGGGGACTTCTTCAGTCAGGGCGTGGACTTCGGCGCGTGAGGGCGCGGACTCCTTCAAGCAAGGCGGGGACATCAGTGTGAGCGTCAGGGCGCGGACTCCTTCATTCAGGGCGCGAACTTCAGCGCTTCAGGGCGCGGACTCATCGAATCAGGGCGGGGACTTCAGTGTGAGCGTCAGGGCGCGGACTCCTTCAAGCAGGGCGCGGACTTCGGCTAGCAGGGCGCGGACTCCTCGAAGCAGGGCGGGGACTTCTGTGTGATAGTCAGGGCGCGGACTCCTTCAGTCAGGGCGCGGACTTCAGCGCGTCAGGGCGCGGACTCCTTCAAGAAGGGCGGGGACTTCAGTATGACAGGCAGGGCGCGGACTCCTTCAGGTACGGCACGGACCTAAACATGAGTGGGAGGGCGCGGACGGGCAATGGTGGATTAAATTTATGTGTTCTACAATATATATATATATATATATATATATATATATATATATATATACATATGTATAAAAAAAATTCGGAACAAATAGGAGACCCCACTGCATTAAAAAGAACCAGTAACTGGAATGTATTTTACATGATTTCCCCACCAAGGTTTCCAGGAGGCCCATCAAATACAAAATACACAAAAAAAATACAGGTAGGCTGCAATGTTTGTGATAACCAAAATAGTTTATAAAATTCATGCATTGCAAAGTACAATATCAATACAATGAATCTATACTTCCAAAATACGCTCACTTTCTCTGTTTCTCATAGGTTATCCAAAACATTTTTTTGGCTTCTCATCTATATTTCTTCCAATTGCTACAATTGTCTTCAACTCTTAAAGATCCGAGATCTACCATCGATGCAACTCAATAACCTCAATTATTCAAACGACTCAACCATCATCAACGTTATCGTCATTTGGATTGTCGGTCTCCAAAGAAGACGACAAAGCTGGTACTTCTACAACCCCTTCATTTTGAGGAAGTGGAGGTGAAAGACTACGACGAGGATTTGGTGGTGGTGGTCCCCTACGACCACGAAGGAGTTCCTCCTCTCCATCATCAGCATCTCTATAGTAGTTCCGCACTTCTTCGAGGTGATCGGCTCCTTGCCTCCAAAGATCTGGGTTTGCCGGATACTCTTGAGCTCCTCAGTTGGCTTCCCCATCAACCTCTTCTTCTTCCTCTGATTGCAGTGCGTCAAATTCCTGATTGCGTTCATTCACCGGGATCGGTCCAAGGGCATCTGGATCAGAATCCTCTGAGTACATATTCGCATCATACCAACGAACTGGATCGGCTCCTGGTCGTTGGCGAAGTACACGGCTATTGGTATAAATATATACCAGGGACTCTGCCTTTTCAGGGGCCAATCGATTTCGGATCTTATTGTGAACAAAGGAATACATACTCCAATTCCTTTCACAGGAGCTGGCGGAACACGTGAGGGATAAAATACGCACGGCAATTTTCGAAAGAGCCCGATCTCCAACCCTGTGCCACCATTGGTGGGGAAGCATTTGTGTCGCACGGATGTTGGGTGTCTCAGCTGGACTGTAGGGTCCAATACCCTCCTCGAATTCTGTTAATTCCGCCATCACATCATCAAAATTGACACCCAGGTTCCCCATCATGTTGCGGATGACTCTGTACAATGCACGTAGGGCAGTTCGATCTTCCCTGAGCGCCACGTTATCCAAGAGGTATGGATTCAAAAGGGCCGCTGCGTAGTGTGTATCTTCAAAAACCATGTGCCATCTTGCACTGAAAGATTCTTCCAAAATGACTACTATGTCATCACGTAAGCTGAAAGATGGTTCTCTTAAAGAAAACACATGCCCTCGCAAATTGTGCATTACGAGCCACGCCCGACCCATGGCTGGTTCTCGTCCATCAAACACACGCAAAGCCTTCAATACGTCTTCAGTCATGTACACGTAATTCACACACCGTTGCCAGAAAGCCACATCTTCAATGGTTCTTTTGACATTACGTGAAGCGGTAGCTGCTTGCGGTCTATTTTGTTCATTCCTTAGGGTATCAAAGAAATTTAGAACACGTGGGTGGTTATTCAACCGCTCCAAGACTCCTCTGAGTTTCACCAATCGCTGCAACATGAGGAAATTACAAGCAAAGCGGGTTTCGCTAGGCACTACGAGTTGTAGATTCGGACTCAACTCGCGGAAAACCGACATAGTCGCATGATGGTTTCGAATGTATTGGCACAATCTTTTTGCCTTGGCAATTAAATTGGAAAATTCTTGGACTTTGGCCCAGTCTTCCAACATGAGATCTAGTGCATGTGCCATGCAGCCTTGCGCAAAAATATGCGGGTATGTGTTAGTGATGTCCTTCAATGCGCCAAGCATGTTTGTTGCATTATCTGTGCACACTTGTGTTACATATTTGGGACCCACCTTCTCAATGTACATGTTCATTTGGTCCGATATGTAGCGCATGGTTTTCTTTTGCGAGGTAGTATCAATTGACCCCAAAAATACATCACCTGTGGGGCATGACATCATCACATTCATGAGGGGTCTCCGATTGACATCATCCCAACCATCGGTGCATATCGACACCCTGTAGTGCTTGACAGCAAATCCAACCTTCTCTTGAATCTGCTTCTCAATTTGCAACCTCCTCGGTTCAATCAAATTAGTCCTAAATTGATGGTAAGAAGGTGGACTGTATTCAAACTTCGCCACTGAGGTTGCCCTCACCGCTTCAATGAAGGCTGGATGCCTTGCCACATTAAATGGCACATTCGCTTCATAGAAAAAATTTGCCCACTTCTCATCCAACTCCTTCCTCTTTGCAATGTTGAATGCGTCCGCCATGCGTTGTTGACGTAATGATCCAGATCTCGTAGAATTGGATCCAGCAAGACTATTTGACGTTTATAGAATATCAATTCTTTCTGAAACGTTTGCCCCTTCTTCCGCTCTTCCACCATTGATCCCACCTGTCACCTCATTTTCAGTGGCTTCACTTGAACTTGCAAGAGGAGTTGCTCTAGATGGCGCACTTTGAATTGGTTCTCCTTCATACATGTCCCCGACATCGATTCGTAGCGGGACAAATCCTGCACAATTGGCAAATCTATGTCGCACTGGACGAGGCATACTTCGACAAATTGACCTCTCCGATTTGGAGCCATATCCAAAGTGTGCAAAAGCACGCTCACGTTTGTAACTGAAGGTCCCAGCACAGAAAACACAAGTCACTTTAACCCCATTCTCCGTAAACTGAAGCCACGGCTCCCATTCCTTGGTCTGCTTCCTTTGACTTGCCATTGCGTTCAACGATCCAAGGATATTTTCTTCCGTCTTCCTCCTCCTTTATATTGAAGTTAAAAGGATCCAAGATATACCAAACACAATATCAGTAACAGCAGTTAGCGCTACTCCACTGTTTGAACTGATTTTGACATCACCTCAGCAGCAAACTAGGGCCATCTGCCACCCAAGTAGACTCACAAGGAGCTCAAAATGAATTGAAGTCCAAGAAATAGAGGCCAGGTGACAAATGTGGGGAATGCTGGGTCTTCCTTTTTTTTATATACTTAGCGGTTTAGGGGGCGTGGACGTCTTCGTCACCAAAGTATAGGGCGCGGACTTGAAGTCAGGGCGGGGACTCTAAGTCAGGGCGGGGACTCTAGGGCGGGGACTCGAAGGCAGGGCGGGGACTCCAGGGCGGGGACTCGAACGCGCGGACTCCAGGGCGTGACTCCAGTACAGAAATGCAGGTGTGCTCACGGGGATGCATCGAAAAATACGTTGACCTTCGCCATCCTTAATGGTCTGGGAAGATTGTGTCCCTCCTTTTCATGGAAAAAGGGGAACATTAAATGTCGTCACGCCCCCAAATTTGTGGGCAAAGAAAATGGCTTTCACTCCCCAATGTTTTTGCTCAATGGATTGTGCTAGGGCGCGGACACAGGGCGCGGACTCCGGGGCGGACAATTCACACAAATGGAGGAATTTAAGAGAGCGCAGCTCAATCTCAGACTCCATGGAATGGACTCAAAGTCAGGGCGCGGACTCTAAGTCAGGGCGGGGACTCCAGGGCGGGGACTAACTCGTCCAGCACAGGAAGCAAGACTTTGAAATGCGACATCTTTGAACCGCCCTTTTCCTTGGAGAGTGGGAAGCATTAATTTAGCCTCAACAATTTATTTTGGATTCTGACAAGACAATGAAAGCAAGATGCCGAATAAAGAGGTCCATGGCCTAAGATTTGGAAGAAAATCCATGGAAGAGGATGTCTCCTTTGTTGTGGTGAGAAATGTTTTTTCTTACTTCTTCTAACACTTCAAACTACTTTGAACAAGCATATCATTTAGGTTGTAAAAAACAATGTAAATTCTTTGATTTAGGAAATGTTTAGGACACTTTGAGGAAATATTTAGTAAATGTTTAATCAATATTTTTGAAATGTAGTGTACTAGATAAAAGGATAAAACTGCATTGTATTTGAAATGAAAGAAATAGTAGGGGAGTTATTTAAAATTCTAGGCCTTCAATATGCAACTGCAATTTTTAATTCCATCATTTTCTTTCCTAATTTTTCGGGCTTCATTCCTAAAAGTCTTCCATTCTAAGTCACTGTCCTTTTTTGGGGGGCATCATTCCCTTTCCTATTTTTTTCCAGGAATTAGCACAGGTCTCCCATCCCAACTTGTCAATTATATGGCATTCTTTTTGGGTTGGATCATTTTGTCTTCTTTTTCTGTAGATGCTTCATTTGTAAGACTCTCCCATCCCAAATTATATTTAATTTTTTTGGTTTAGTTGAATCATTCCTTTTTCTATTTTGTTCCTAACAATCTTCCATCCCAATTTTCAATTCATCTTTTTTTGTTGAATCATTTCCATCTCTATTTTGTTTTCGCTTATTTCCTGAAGTTCTCCCACCCCAAGTCTCCAACTCAAAGACACCATTTTTTTCTTCATTAATTCATAGAACTCTTTTATGTGAACTCCATGCCAATATTTATTCATCCAACTCACTTCCTTTCCTATTTTTTTTCTTCATTAATTCCTAAAATTGTTTAATCCAACGGTAAGCATTTTTTTTTTGCTTATTTCCTTTCCTATTTGTTTTATTTATTAGCAAAATTATTCCATCCTAAGGGATTCCCTAAATTTTTTTCTTTATGGTACGAAATTGAAGTCTATCCATTCACTTCCCATTTTTCATATGACATAAGAGGTAATGTGAAACAATATTTGTTTCATATTTCTTTCACATTTGTTTGTTTTTATTAGCAACATTTAAAATGCACTTACATTTCTTTCCCTTCCTAATCTTTGTAAAATTCATTAGCAAAATGCCAAAATGGCTCCATTCCATCATGAGCCCGAAGGCCATTTAAATAATTTAATTTTTGTATTACCTAAGCCCTTCTTATTTTTTGTTAGTGATTTGCAAGATTATTGTATCCCAAATAGATGCCTTCTTTTTGGGTATATCATTTACTTCCTAATTTTATTTGAACTTCATTTGCAACATTATCCCATGCCATCCCAATGGCCAATGCCCTTTATTTTTTGTATATCATTCCCTTTCCTATTTCTTTGGGATTCATTCCCTTATCAAATGTTTCTTGGGATTCATTCCCTTTCCTTTTTGGGGGGGATTCTTTCCCTTTCCTAATTTTTTGGATTCATTTCTTTTCCAATTTTTTTAGATTGATTAGCAAAATTGTTACATCCCAAGTTATATAAAAACTAAATGGCATTATTATTCTCTTCCTAATTTTTCTCCAACTCAATGCCAATTTTTGGCATTCAGTTTACCTTCCTATTTTTTTTGTGCTTCATTAGCAAAATTGCTCCATCTAAAATTCTCAATCAAAGGCCATTTAAATTTTGTATTCTCTAAACCCATTCTAATTTTTTTGGGCTTCATTTGTCACGTTATTCTATCCCAACTAAATGCCATTCATTTTTAAGTAGGTAATTACTTCCCTATTTTTTGCTTTTCTCTATCATTCCTTTGCCTATTTTGCAAGTGAATTTTTACCTATTTCAATCCCTTTTGGGGGGGAGTTCCATCATTCCTTTGCATATATATATTTCCATCAAGGCATTAATGACATTTGAAAAGCGTTTTTTCCCCTAATTTCAAGTTCGGGCCACTTCGTGCCTTCGTGGTCCGTCCAACCTTCCCTACTTCTATTCATTGAGTGGAAACTGGGAATGAATTGTACTCCAATTCAATGACATTTCATTTCATGGTATAAATAATTTTAATATGTATGAAGTCCACAAGTCCATTCAAATTTCAAATGAATACGTGCAAAAAATAAATGAAGTCACTTTGGACAAAATCATTCAAAACAAAATCAAATATATTTCATATGCATAGTGTAATACAAAGTAGGAAAGTATATAAGCCTATATAATATTATAGTGCTAGGAAAATAAGTCTTCTAAGAAAACCTAAGCTCACTATCTAAAACACTCAAAACTATACTCAAAACTATACTTAGTCCATGTTCATTGGACTACTTGCACTGCCACTTGGTCCAGCCTCATTGTCATGTGTCCCGGCGCGAATTGGAAGGTCTTCATCTGTTCCCAAACGAAGTCTACGAACTGCGGATCGAGTTCTCCTCGCTGGTCCGTCTTCCTCTAAAAGAGCCTTCAATATTTGTGATTGCTTGAGGCTTTGAAGACATTGGAGAGTTCCCGGGCTATGTTGTTCCAACAAGAAGTCCATCCCATCATTTCGAAAGGTTTCTCGCCACTCTGACTCCGATAGTTGTGCAAGTTCAGCAGGGTCTGGCATATCAATGTCTTCCCCCCTCCGCATCCCCTGGTCGTCAGTAATGCGAACTCCATCAACGCCCCACAACCATCCAAGAGGATGAGGTCCAAATTGGAAGTATTCTTGTGCCTCATTCCAATGCCCATTGAAGCATTGGAAGAAGAAATTCCGTCGTCCTTGGCTAAAGTTGTCCTTCAATGGAACCAAGTGGTGGCACACCTCCACAATTTGAGCCGGATCTTTTTCCCAACCCCATTCGGTACAAAGTTGTTGTTTGCCCAACAAATGGATGTTCAATTTCCAACTCCACACCAAGTTTGTTCCCCACTTCTGAGAATGATCAGGGGCATTTTCAGCATTGAATTCCCAATGCGGTGGCATGTAGGGAACTAATCCAAACAACTCATACAAGCGCTTATGGAAAGGAGCCTTGCATAGTGAACAACGTCGGCGGACAATCATCAAGCTAATTAGGCAGAATGGGTGGTACAAATGTTCACACGTGCCTAAGTGCATTCCACCTTCCGGGCCAAATGGATTAAGGCAAATGGGACATGTAGTTCCATCGTGTACGAAGGTTGAAGGGTTTGGCCACAGTAGTAATGGATTGCCTTCATGGTCCACGGCAGAGCCAACTTCATTCTTGAAATCCCAATCATGTTTGGACCAGTCGATGGTTGTTTGTCCACCAGCAATGTCAATGGTTGCCATTTCATCCATGTTGAAATGATCATCCACTAGGGCCCACGATGTCAAACCAAAAACCCTCTCTTGATTGTGTGTGCCGTAATTGTGGTCAATTTTTTTGAATTCCTCCACCATTTGCCTAGTCCTGTCAACACTGAAGACACATGCCAGCTTCCATTGGTAATACTGCTCCATCAATGCATGCAATTGATTTTTCAATGTCAAATTCATTGCAAGCGCGTCCGTCAGTTGGATGCTTTGGTCCACTGGCCCTGCTGCACCTACATTTGCGGGTAATTCTCCAAAGGACAAAGAATCATCCTGAGTATCCATTGTTGCACCAACTTCTGTAGGTTCCAATAGAATTTGAGAATTATTTGAAGGCCCTTGCGCTTCCCCACGTGGATCTTGACCACGATTGGCCAATGTTGCTGCCTCAAGAGCGTGTCGAAGTACCTCCATCTCACGTTGTTGTTGATTGATAATGTTGTCCTTCTCTTGCATGTCTTCTCTCATTTTGTTAACATCATTATACAAAGAATGCAATTCCTCATTCTTCTCATTCACTTCAATCAACAAACCCTGGATTCGGTTTGTAGCAGCTGTAACATCCACAATTCCTACCACTGGTTCGTCAATAGGTGGCAACTGTTCCTCCACAACATTTTCGTGTAAAACCTCAGCAGTTTGACGCGAAGCCCTCCTCTTTTTAGCTCGTAGTAGTTGAGTTCTATGGCTGACTACAACTGGTACACGAGATCCATCTGAGTCGTCGTCCGTAGATGAGTCTTCAGTGTCATATCTTTGTGGTGCTTGAACCTGCGTATTTGTTTTCCCTAGACCACCTTCCGGGTATCTTTTTACCCCCCTTGGAATGAATCCATTTGCTGGAGTAGGAATATTGACATTTTCTCCCATTTGCTTCAAAGTTGACCAATCCACTCTCTTGTTCAACTTCAGCTCCGCATAGACCCCTCGTGCAAGGAAAAGTTGCACTTCATTGTGTATGACGTTTGAGAGAGCATACAACACTTGGTACACCTCAATGCATTGATTTGTAAACTCTTCGTCCAGACAGTATTTTAAATTTGCCTTGTGGAAGCGTCTGTGACAGTTGTGTCGCTCTTCCGGGAACAACTTGTCTATGGGCACCACTCAATGTAATTGGCGCAGTCATCATATGTCCGTGGTTCAAGCACGCCCTCCCACCCCCTGAATGCAAGCTTGTCAGGGTTTCGTAGAACATGTAGTCGCTTACGATGTTTGTTTCCGGCTCGTGGTCGGGTCCTATCTCGTTCTTCCTTGGTCATTCTTGGTGGTGTATCCATTTTTGTAGAAAAAAGCGAAATTCTCCACGTGGCAATCAAGTAGACCCCGCACAACGCTCACAACCAGCTCAATGAAGAGATGGAAGGCTGAGAGTATGCAGGGCGGGGACAATGAGGCGGGGACGGCCTTATATAGTTGCAGCTGGGGGACGCCAGGGCGGGGACTCCATCGAGTTGGGGCGGGGACTCCTCCGAGTGGGGGTGGGGACTCCTCCGAGTGGGGGCGGGGACTCCTCCGAGTGGAGGCGGGGACTCCACCGAGAGGGGGCGGGGACTCCAGACAGTGGGGCGGGAACTCCAGACAGTGGGGCGGGAACTCCAGACAGTGGGGGCGGGAACTCCAGACAGTGGAGGCGGGGACTCCAAAGAGTGGGACTGGGACTCCAGAGAGTGGGGCGGGGACTCCAGAGAGTGGGGCGGGGACTCCAGAGAGTGGGGCGGGAACTCCAGACAGTGGGGCGGGGACTCCAGACAGTGGGGGCGGGGACTCCAGAGAGTGGGACTGGGACTCCAGAGAGTGGGGCGGGGACTCCAGAGAGTGGGGCGGGGACTCCAGAGAGTGGGGCGGGGACTCCAGAGAGTGGGCGCGGACATGATTTAAATATACGAAGTTAATGTGCTTAGACATATTTCCATTTCCTAAGGTAGAAGGCTCGAAAAGAGTTTTGGCATTAAGAACTGCCCCTATAAGTGGTTGTAGAATGGACATGATGCAGTTTTCAAATTGACCTCAAAAGACAAAAAGGAAGGAAGGAAAAAAACATTCTTTATCACAAGAGCCAATCATTGTCTTTGCTATCCCCATTTTCTTTAGAATTGCAATATGAAGGACGTAAGAATATAAATAGGGACCTAGGACACATCTCCTTTGAAAATTTATAATTAATTCAATAATGTTTAAAAAAATATGAAACCGATTGGGCTACATTCCTCATCAATTTTTCTTGGTTTCAAGGATGAGCTTAAAAATATACCCATGTAAAGAAATACTGTAGAAATGCGAACCAGCCCTTAGATGAGTGATTTCTGAGCCTTCTACATTACTCCATGTTCTAAGTGACTCTAGCAGTCCATATTGAGATTTAATGTTAGATCATATCACTCTAACACCCCAATAATTTCCATATCCTAATCAATCCACCATTCCATATTTTTTTTGGGTGTTAAATTGCTTCATTATAAGTTTGTAACCCCCAAACCACTTCCATGTCCAAATCACTCCACTATTCCATAGATTTTTTGGATGTTACATTATTTTATAGTGACACCCAAATCATTTCCATATGAGAAAGCACTCCACCATTCTTATTTCTTTTAATGTTAGATTGTTTAAGTCCGTAAAAATAATTCCCCCCGCTAAAAATCCTAAAATAAATTGGTATGCTTTTCTAAAGCTTTGGTCACTCCATCTCCCCTTTTAGACATTGATTTTTAAAGCACACTTCCATTTCAAGTGATTGCCATAATTTTTCTGGTGTTTTCATTCTCTTCCCTATTTTGTGGGCATCATTATCAAAAAAATTATTTGAATTCAATGCCACTTGTGTAAGGTGGAATGATTTTTTTTTCCCGCTATTAGCAAAATTGTTCCATCCCAACTCGAGGCCATTTATTTTTGAATGATCATTCCTATTAATTTCATTTTTTGCTTTTATTAGCCAAGCTCTTTCATCTAAAGGAAATTCCATTTACTTTTTGTAGTAACGCAAATCTATCCGAACTAAATGGTAAATTTTTTGGGGTGTTAGTTGAAATCACTTTGACACACAATTTTTTGTGGGTCTATGTCTCTCACAAAATTATTCCATACCAACCCCAAGCCATTTCGGATTTGTTCCATGATTTCTTTTCCTATTTTTTTTTTCATTAATGAACAAAGGAGTTCCCATGCCAACTCTATGCCATTCCTTTTGGCTTGGATGATTATCTTTTTTTGTTCGCTTCATTCCTAAAACTCTCCCATCCCAACTCATAGTTATTTTTTTTTTTTTTGTTCAAACATTCCATTTTCTATTTTGTTTTCGTTCATTAAGTGAGAACACTATTTTATTCGAATTCATAGTTTAGCTTTATTCGTTCAATCTTTCCTTTCCCTACTTTATTTTTTTCTAATTTACTAAAGTTCTTCCACCTCAACTCAAAGCCATTAATCTTATTTTTGGGTTCCATCATTCCCTTTCCTTTTCTTTTTTTCGTTTTATAATTTTTAATTTTTTTGAACCTTTTTTTGTGTTCATGATTAAAATTATCCCAATGTACTTCAATGTTATTATTTTTTTTGTTGGATCATTTATTTTATTTTGGGGGGGCTTCATTAACTTCTAAAACTGTAAAACATAGACATAGTGAAAAGATAAAGTGTATGTATTTTTATACCAAACTATTGCATTCACTATTTTTATAAAAGTTTTATCATCAATTCATAGAACTCATAAACATGCAATGAGAAAGAACAATGACATAGCAGGTTAATATATTCACATGAAATTTTGAGTGTACAATGCATCCGACTTCATATATATTTGAGGTGTTCGGCAATTGCGAAGTACATACACATGGTCCTCTATGAGGATGATTTACCTTCTATGCCTGAACTATATGCTAAGCTACAAAAAGTAAAAAAACTAAATACTATATACGATAACAACATTCTGGCATAGTCCAACAGTGGGGGGCCTTCTTCAATGCGTCGAGAACATCTGGCACTGACGCCCTTTCATTGACATCCTCTTTTACGAGGCTTTCCAATTTGATCCTGAGGTTCTGATACTGCTCTGGATTCTTCGTTGTAAAGTATTTGGAGTCCCACTCTTCCTTCCAAATTTGTGCTGCTATCCATCCGGCCGCATATGCATCAGCTGCCATGGAATACAAATGCATTTTTTGCATGGCCTCAATTGAATTTGCCGAACCTTGCTCTCCGTATATATAAAACAATTCAGGGGCTGCAAACCTTCGCATTCTCTTCTCCTTCACTAGGATGTCCTTGTTGGGAAAGCCATAACTTGACGGCTCCTTCTCTACAGCTCGGCTAGAAAGTCCCCAATCACATATCCCTATATACACCGTGTGCTCTTTATAATCATCAAAATGGACCAAAATATTGGATGGAGTGATGTCGTTGTGCATGTACTGCGCATCGTGGCATTTCCCCACAATGACAAGCAAAGAGAGTGCCAAGTTCACTCGGTTCCGTCGGTAAGTTGCAACCCATGTAAGCTCCTCTTTTGTCAACCCTGTACCTTGTTCATGCTTAATCTCATCGACATCCAATGTTTCGCTTACTTTCGAATTGTATTTGGATAAGAAAGAAATTAGAGAGCCTCCATTCCACCATAACGTGTAGCCTTCCATCGTTTTAGGATGGAGGTACGCAATTCGAATGATGCCAGGATGTCTCACTGGACACCCGCCCGCCTCATTGATGATTCCTTGGCGCTTCTCCTTTTCATTCGTGGTTTTCAAGCTCTTCCCAGCAAAAAATATCCAACTAGGAATGCTCTGAAGTTTTGTAAGCATCACCTTCCTCACGGTCCCATATGAACCGACGGCACTCTGTTCCGGCATGGGGATGACTTTTACTGAACTTTCAAGCCACTTGAATGTTCCACTAACACAATGAGCTGTTATGGTGTCTTCAATTGTCGCTTTCCAAGGTGCTTGCTTTTTCTTACGTGATGAAGAAAATTGTTGAGCAAAGTTTTGAATGATTTTCAACTTTGCAACCACCTCTTTATTTTGTGTGTCCCAATCGCTACCATCTTCTTTCTTCCCCATGTGGTAACACCAATTTGACACTATATTGGTTGTGAAGGCAACCACCTGTTTATCCAGCCAGTCTTGGTGCAACCAATAATCGGAGAAATTGTTGAATTTCTCAGATGCTTCAAACTTTGACTCCAGCTCCGTTTGCAGGTCCCTCGTGAGTTTGTGGTACCCTTCTTCGTTGAGCGCCACATACTCCCTGGTCAATATAGTCGTACTGCGACGAGTGTAGAACACTACAACTATTGCTCTCCCTTCAACTATGAATTCATGTGGAGGCATATGGGGATTGAGTGCTTTCTTGCGTTTCTTTTGGCTTGATGAAGAAGGGTTCGATGAACCTGAGGCCATCAAGTTGTCCGTGGATGGAATTACCATTTCACCGACATCATCTAAATCTACAAACATAGGACGTTTCTCCGCCGATGCACTCCCTTCCCCCGCCATAACGAAAAGAAATTGTTCAATGGGCGAAAAAGCACAAAAGCAAGCACAAAAGCCCCAAAAATTTGAAAAAAAACGGGTCACATATGAGGGCCAAGCCCACCACCCACCAAACTCACTCACATAGGCCGTGGGGACGAACTAGTGTGTGAGGCGTAGGGCGCGGACTTGGCAAAGAAATGAGGGCGGGGACTCGCTTTATATAGTTCCCCCGCTCCTCAAGTACCCGCCCCGACACGTGCCGTCCACGCCCCGTCCTCCTCACGTTCCCGCCCCAGTCGCTGAAGTCCCCGCCCCCACGCAGGAGTCCCCGCCCCAGTCTTTGGAGTCCCCGCCCCACTCTCTGGAGTCCCCGCCCCCTCTCACTGGAGTCCCCGCCCCCACTCACTGGAGTCCCCGCCCCTACTGGATGGAGTCCCTGCTCCCACTCAATGGAGTCCCCGCCCTGACTCTGGAGTCCCTGCTCCCACTCAATGGAGTCCCCGCCCTGACTCTGGAGTCCCCGCCCTGCATGTTCCTAAATCCACGTGGCGTCCCCGTGGCGTCCACGTGGCCTACTTTTTTGGTTTCATAAAGTCAACTTTGTGTTGACTGTATCGGGCGGGTGAGACCTCTAACGGACGTCCCGGACGGACGGACGGGCGAACCGGACGTCCGTACAGTATGACAACCATGGTTTTTTTCAACTCCTCTTGGAAGCAACAACAGGCGAAGGAGATGTAGTTCTAGATTGCACTGCAGCTACAGGTATAAATTTAATTTAATTATGTTGACTAGATCTGTATTGTTTCAAATTATGTCATTCAATTAATGTATGTGAGGTTGTTCATTTTAGGGGCCTCCATTACTGCTTGTCGTGGCACGGGTCGCCACATTGTTGCATTGGAAGAGGATGGAGATATTTTCAAAGCCATCCTTGAGCCCATAAAGAAGTCTACTCCGGTTGTGGAGACAACACAAGCACCACTGGCAGTTCAGGAATCCCAAGATCCGGACGGCATGACCATCGTGCCTCGAAAGTTCTCTCGACAGACACCATTCAGTAAGTGAGTTTGAGATTTTTCTTAAATTTTTTAAATTCCAAGTAAAATCTTATGTCTTGCAAGTCTAACATTGTTTCACTTTTGTTTGTAGTCATCAACGATTGACATCAGCAAATGAGATTATGAAGAGGCGAAGGCTTCTCTTGAGTCCGGAAAAGCCTTTTCATCTTCCCGTATATGCCGAGCAGATGGCATCTGCGTTTGTGGAGTTTGGAAGCTCTAATCCAAAATGCCGCAAAGATACGTATGCTTTGAATGTTCTAGAGTTTATAGATGGTAGTGCGTCAGAAGGTAGGGAGACATCAGAGTCATCATCATCTTCTACTGAAGGTTCCGCTACTGAGTCCACTGCCACTTAGATTCTTGAGATTGACACATCTCAGGAGTCGAACTATTGTATTGGATTTCTAATTTGATTGGATTTGTGTGTTTTATGGCTAAGTACATCCTGGACATCTGATATTTCCATTTGCAATTTGTATATCATGATGTCTATCAAATATGAATACATTAATATATTGCAAAAAAAAGACTTCAAATTACTATTGTAAGTAAATCAAATTTTATTTAACCCTTAAACGCCACAAAGGACGTCTTTTGTCCAAAGAATGAAAAAGAATCTTTCCATGCAGGATAGAAGTACAATTATTCATCCTCGGTATTAGGGATGAAAATGAAAAATCTTCTAGAGTATTTTGACTTGTAATAAGTATATTTGGCTTATTCAAATTAGATGATGCCACATGGTACCAAAATGCATGATTTCCATGGCTGTCAGTCCGTCCTTCAAGGGTTAAATGACTTTACAATTCTATAGCTTCTGAATGTAAAGAATCCACGGTCATAGGTTCCTTACCATTTTTTATGCGAAAAAAAGTTCCCGCTCACGGGCTCACAAGCTCACACTCACAGGCTCGCAAGCTCACACTCACAGGCTCGCACGCTAGCAACCCTGCTCTCAAAATTCACTTTATAAATTTTAAATCAATTTAAAGGAGAAGGAAGCAAAAGGTGACATGGATTAAATATTTTTGCCTACATGGCACAAAAGGTGCAAGGATGCACAATACCTAGATTTTACATTAGGCCTATCTCCAAGAGGTGGGGCTCATAAGAAATGCCAAAGAGTGTGGCTTAAAATAACTTGAAAATAAAAAAAAGGCATAACTTGTATTTTTAGGCTTACTATACATGTCTTTAGATAATTCAACCATGGTGATTCCAAATAAATTAATAAAATTTTAATCCAAGTTGAATTTTTGAAGATAAAACCTTTTAAATTCAAACAGAGTGCCATATTAAATACATCTAGTTCTCATATCTCTTAAAGTACATTAATGATTGAATTTTTTTTAATTATTTGGAATCATGATGGTTTAGAATAATCAAATGAGGCATTTTTCAATTTTTAATTATTTAAAAAAATCTGAAGTAATTTGTAATAGACAAGGTGATTACTTTATTATAATGAAAAAATGATTTAGTTTATTTCATAGTCTTTCCTTGCTTTATATAATATTTCAAAGGATATAACTCTCCAAAGCTAGCCTTTTATATCTAAGTGAGGGCTCTTCATGATCACAAGACTTTTGGAATTTTGCACATCAAACTTATTTGAAATTCTCCATGATTTTGGAAAAAATTATGTACAATAGTTTTTTCCTACTAGTTTATGCCAATTTCTATGTTTCCCAATGTTCTTATGTCATCGTGGAGGGGATCTTCAAAGAATTTTTATCCCAAAAGAAATCATGGGATTTTTTTGCAAGGATTTTCATAAATTCTCCTCAAGTTGTCAATCTTCAAGCTAGACAATGTATTCTATTCATAAAATTATAACATTTATAAAGTTGTATATATTAGAAATCAAAGAATTTTTGTAATCTATGAGATCTTAAAATGTTTAAACAATTAAATCTACATGTTAGTAATATTTTGAACTCCTGAAACCTTGAAAAGAGTCTAGATCAAAAATTCAAAAATCTTCAAACCAATGAGATTGAAAATTCAAGATCTACATATTAGTTAGATTTGAGCTTCCCAAATCTACAAATCATAATGATTATGCACACTAAAGTCTACATGAAAGTTAGATGTTAGAGGCATAAGTGTACATTCTAGAAGATTGAATTTCACAAATTGAGTTGATTTGGAGGTGGGTACATCTTAAAAAACATTGAAAAATATTCAAAATTCCTAGTGAATGTTTCAAAATTAACTAGGAACCCATCTCACCTTTCCCTGTTTTTTACATGTCATCAAAGGATCATTTGTTTTCAACAAATGCCAGCAAGCCAAAATTCAAAAAAAATTCCTTGTACCGGCCTTTGGTCTTTAGTATAAAGAGGGCCTCAACATATTGTGCAATGTACTTCAACACATGTATGACATTCCCAACCAAATACAAGAAGTTTTCAACCATACATGATACAACCAAATGCAAGAAGTTCCTAGAACGATCAATACTGACAATGTTTCTATGTTCTTTCCTCATATTAGTTAATCCCCAAATTAATTGTAATAATTGTACACCACTAGAATCGCAAAATCACCTTATTTTTCTAGATTGTAACAACATAGTAATTGAAGAAATACATCGATTCATATGAAATGGTATACATAGAACATTTTTGAGGTCCCCTGAAGGCACTGTTACAGAAATCCTTTGCAAGAATTCTGTTTTTTGCCTTTTCTTTCAAAACATAGGAAAAGTGGCCCTCATAGGGAAATGTGAGACATAGAATTTACTTTGAAAATTTGGTATATGCAAAATATACAAGTCTTTTGGGGAATATTAGAGTTATTTGTAAAGTACCCAAAACCGGGGTTTAAACCCCTCAGTTTTGTGAAAAAGTAGGTTTCGGGCAAAAAGTCGCCCGCAGCTGACATACGCAATACAATACTGGGTATCAAACTTTTTTTCGCGCCCAAATCGACCAAAAAAAAATTTCGTCCAGACTTTGCCTACGAGGTTGTGGTCGCAAGCGTCGGGAGGGCAGAGCAGGTGGTCTCTCACTCACGGGCGCGCACGACTTTGGCGAAAGATTTCTGGGCGCGTCGAGAGGGTGGAACAGGTGCGCGTTGGGAGGGTGGAGCGCGTGGCTTTAGTGAAGGCTCTCCAGTGGGTGCACGACATCGGGTGTGTGAGCACGGCAACAGCTACCTCACCAGGTTTACAAAGGTCTAGGGTTTGCTTCAATTCCTTCCGCTTTGATTTTCATTGAATTTTGTTTACAATGCATCTTATTGGGCATTTTTGCAATTAGTGACCTGGGTGAATTGCCCTCTTTGTGAGCAATGCCATGTGATGATTTCCGCCATGGATCTTTCTATATCAGATGTTGGTCGTCTATGTCGATCTGCTTTTATCTCGCTAATATCACACTTCGACTTGCCCGTGCTTGGACGTGTACACCACAACTATACATTAGTTGGAATCAACTCACATACAACTCATTTGCAACTCAAAACCAACTCATATACAACTAGTTTGCAACTCAATGCCAACTTATATGCAACTCATTTGCAAAAGAAAAGTTGCCTTGGGCAACTCGTTTGCAATTCAAAACCAATTTACATGCTACTAATTTGCAACTGCATGCCAACTAGCTTGCAACTACATGGCAACTAATTGGCAACTACATGGCAACTAGTTTGCAACTACATGGCAACTACATGGCAACTAGTTTGCAACTACATGGCAACTAATTGGCAATTGTATAGCAACTAATTGGCAATTGTATGGCAACTAATTGGCAATTGTATGGCAACTAGTTTGCAACTACATGACAACTAATTGGCAACTTGTTTGCAGCGCCTACGAATCTTGACCAAGGTACCATCAATAATCCCAATACACCCTAGAAATCCAGGCACCATAGAAGCTAAGGCCTACCTCTCCATAACGTTAGGCCATTTGATTTCATCCCTCAAAGCCCAATTTACACAACTAGCAATAAAAACTTGATCACTTATAACTGAGGATTTTGACCAATTCCAGAGGAAACTTGGCAAGATTGTAATAGGATCGTGCTTCATGTACAGCAAGAAGCTAAGCAATCGTTGTTCCAAACTCAGCTTAGACGAACGCCCTGATACGATGCGAACAACACCTGTAGATCGTGCGTGGTCTACAATTGTCGGATAAACCAATTGGCACAATTTCGCAAATTCAGAAATGGAGAAGTTTGTTAGAACCTTAAACAGAGCTAGAGTAGACATCAGGGATCCTAGCACATCACGAACACCGTCGTTGGGGTTTACTGACTCCTGCCCACCTTCCTCCAATTTGTTTGTGTGAAAAAGATCCATCATGCTCTGCATTGCTAATTGAATGACAAGCATGGTCTGCTCCTCATCACTCTCTAATGAGGAGGATGAATCTGATGTGCTGCTATCCATCTCCGCCCTAACAGATCGCTGTAACGACCAGCAAACCTCACCGAAAGTGGATAACTCAACAAAACACCAACAACGAGAAACCAATTTCACGTTTCGAAACCCATCCTAAACCACTGCAGCAATCATGAGGACCCTAAAGCAACACATCTGCGAGAGAAAGGTGCGAGTAAAATAGAAGTTGTGAGCAAAACGCGGCAGGCGCTTCGCCAACCTTCGGGGGAGGGAGATGACGTTAGCGGGTATCTCCCCGAGTATTGCAAAACTCCCCATCTGTTGGCTGGAGTTTCAAAACTCCAGCTGACTTTGCGTTTTTATTCCGTTTTGGGAAATTTGTAAAAAAATCCCCTCCAAACTGGGGGGGATTTTATGAATAACTCTAATATGAGTCAATTCTTTTGGTAGTGGATCTTTTAAGTCAGACTACAAATACTACAACTATTGTGGAACCTTTCAATCAAGCCAAAAATATGGAATTTTCAATTTTGAAGAGTAGCTAATTGTTGCAATAATTAGCTCATACATGTGTTCACAATAAGATCAAATTCAGCAGCTATTTAAATTTGTGGTGATCACTTGATAATCCGCTCACATGAGTTAGCTTGTATCTCCAAGAATAATCACAACACCGAGGCTGTCAAGAAAAACACCACCTCCTCCATGAAAACCAATTACTCTACCCTTTCCACTGGCGAATGGTTCACCCTTTCCATCACCAAAAGGACCATAACTTTTGATGTTGGTATGGATAGTCAATGATGCTATAAGGTCAAAACCATCGTATAATGACACACATCCGTTGATATGCGTGATGAACTCAAAGGGCTCAAACAATATCTGAAGTCACAACAAACAATGATATTTTAGATCCTAATTAGAGATTCAAAATGAAGGAGCAACTACAATACTATTGTTTAATAAGGATGCATATGGAAAAGAAGACTACTTTTTCAGAAAAACTGATTCTAACTGAGGATACGGTACATGGAACTCATGAGAAACAGTACGTAACTTACCTCTTCAGATCGATCTCCAAAGGAATCAACACCGTATCTCCTCACCAAGTTACTACCAGCAAAGTTATAATCCACCTCCATTAAACCCACTAGTCCTTCACGTTGTGAGTATCTCACTTTAATCCGATTGATAGAGGTGCCCACATCATGAAATCTACCACCTCCAGCACCTCCCCAAGGTCCTTGAATCTGTTCGTATGAAAAATGCACCACATTCCCAACCTACTGTTAGATATCTCTCTCAAATACCTCCGAGCTGATACGTACCCACAAATTCATGCATTCTTTCACAAGCTCGCACATCATAACCCAGATACTTGAATCCAACCTAATGCAAGGCAATATCCAGTCAGCTTGCTTTCATTCATAATAATGAAAGCTAAAAATTCCTTGAGATAAAGCAACTCTTTCGCTTTTGTTCCATCAGTCATTCAAATGATCAAGTTCGTACTCAAAACCAGCACATGTTCAGAGCAGTACACAACATGGCTTACCTGTGCCCCTTCCAGTGGTCGAAGTGGACGATCATCTTGCAATTTCAACGTTTTCTGATCACCTACGAAACATATACATGCCCAAACAATTAAAACTAGTCCTCAAAAAAAGAAATCATGCTAGTACTTTTGAAGTTGTTGCCACACTCTGCTATATTAGTTATATATCAAACTTGTAATTACTAAGTGCCATTCATCGACAGAAGCTCACCTCTAAGAAGTAGCCCTTTGATGTACCTCAGTTCTTGGCAAATTTCAGGAAATAGTGGTCGCTCGTGAGAAATTGGATGCCAACATCTTCTGATCAGAGCTGCCAACTTCGGAGGACAGTCCTTTGGAAGGTTTGGTCTCAACGTACCCGCCTTCACTTTCTTCTTCATTAGTTTGGGGGATGGATCATCATCGTAAGGATCTTCCCCAGTCAGAATCTCAAAGCAGATGATGGCAAAACTGTAGACATCAGCTTTTCTGGGGTTAAACTTGGAGTATATCTCCGGGTCACCTTCTCCTCGTATGACCTCCGGCGCCATATACTTGGAGGTACCTTGGTTAAGAGTCTGATTTGAATACGTCTGAGTGGCGTTTTTGGTTTTAGTCAGACCAAAATCAGCAATCTTCACTGAACTAATTCTGCTTGAAGGATGTGCAAGGTTGACAAGGACGTTCCCAGACTTCAAATCACGATGCGCCATACCCTTACTGTGAATATACTTCACACCTTCCCCAATTTGGAGCATCAAGGCAACAGCTTGTACATCTGAAAGAGGACGCAGAGGTGTGAGTTTCTTTCTTTCTCTGTCGCGCGAAATTTCGGACAAAACAGTATGCAGGTCCTTGTCCATTTCTTCCATGATAAGGTAGCATACTCTACGTTCTTTGGAGTAGCCCAGGAGGCGGACTATGTGAGGATGGTGCCCCAATCTCTGTAAAGCATCCATTTCTTGATCGAATTCTTTCGTGTTGAGCGTTTTGAAAATCTTAATTGCACACTTTCCGCCCATAAGATTCATCTTTCTCACCTCCGCAGACGCACCTCTACCTAACAGGGTGCCGGTGAGATTGAGATCTTCAGGATTTAGATATAACAAATCAGGGGATGATGTAACCAAGCTGAAGCCAGTCGAGTCGTCGGCGACTGATGATGACTCCGAGTCTTTCAAAGCTCCACTATTTTCAGGCAATTCGTATGATGGATTCAGATGATCTTCCTCCTCGGATCGCATTTTCAGCTTAAGCAACTCATTTGCAAGCCATTTCTCTGCTGGATCGTCCAGCTTCACAGATCTGAGGCGGTCCTTGAGACTCTCCTCATCTTCCTTCATCGCTGTCAGCAACAAAAACTCGTCCCCCATACTCAGCTGACCCTCGCACAACGCTGGTTCAAATGTAATGGAAGACTCTTGAGAGTTGTCCACAAGAATGCTCAGAAGAACTGACACATGCCATTGAACTCCGCAAAGTAGCCGTGCAAATGTCTCCTTCATGTCGCTTTGTTCAATGGCTGTTCTTAGCCATTGTGAAGAAGTGATGCGATTGGAATTGATGACCATCTCCACGTCCAGGAGCACCTGATGAAGCTCTTCAAGCACTGGAATCGTTTTCTCATCAAGAAGGGGTGAGAGTTGAATCTTTTGTAAACTACCTCGAGTCTCCGTTAGCCTTCCAACGAGAAATTTACATTGGTGCCTGTTCATCAGATAATCTTCGGTCCTGTCGTCTGCAGTACTCCAACTCGAGTATTGAGCAGACAGTCTTTGTATTGTTTCCATGCAGAGGTTGAGTAGCTCATCCGCCTTGGGTGCATCTTTTACGGCGAATCGCCTAAAATAGGTACGGACACGCTCCATGAAGCGGAAGTGCACGAGCTCCTGCAATTATAGGGTCTTCAGGATATATGTCAAGGGTACTACAAATGCTTAGCTCACCTGCACATATACACATCCAAACGATTGAGCAACGGAAACAAGAGAACACAATGGTACTCAGAACTCACTTTCTTAACTACGACAGATTCTTCTTGCACGGACAGCTCTTCCACGAGCAAGGGCGTCACTTCAATTGCCCTGGCTAACGCAATGCTCCTCTTACCTTCGATCAGCAAGCCTAAACTCAATTCAAAAGAGCCTACGGGACAAGTGAAGAATAGGGGACCCTAGACTGTAAGTACTGGATTAATCTCAGTGCTAGCAAGAAGTGTAGAATGCGGATACTTGTCGACGTGTGATCTGCATGCATATGTATTTTGATCGTAGTGCATCATTCTTTTAGATAGGTAAAGCCCTATAGATTTACAATATTTTCTCACTCGTTTTCTCACAAAGTCGAGAGCGGGAATGCCTACAAGGCAGAGGAACACCTGATCGTTGTTCTACATACCATAGTCCATATCTACATCATTCATGCATACGTGTAAAATAACTTAACTACGGTTCATGATCTATCGGACCGACAGAATAGATTGCAAAGAAATAGGCCCTTCTGCACATAGACCTAACTAGAAATGCAAGGAGTGTATAGTACAATGTTACACATGTAAGTCAAGCAAACAAATTTGCGTGTAGAATCCCTAAAAATAACAACTTCTTGATGATCACCTGTTTCCAACAGAGTTTCGCCCAGAGTTTCGCAAGAAGATGACAAGCTGCGGGCCTCGATGATTGGTCACTCAGAGAATTGCTCCAAGTGGAACAATAGTCAAAAGCTATGCACGCAGCTTACTAACCCTAACTGCTTGACAAATCTTCGTACGTAGTCCCCACACCTCCTCAAGCTACGGTTGCGCCAGCAATCGCCATTCAGGACCCCCAAGTGACAATCAAATCCAAGGTTTCAGTGAGGTGTGTGACCCTACCGACCGATGCCCCGCTTTCATACTAGCTTCCCCCAGATGCAATGCGCGAGCTGCACAATACCGCGTCGCAATTCACCTACAATAATTCCCCCAAAAGCACTCCTGTCAGCACTTGCAACTTGATTTCCAATATATGAAATTCAATGGATAGATTCTCCCACTTCCATCCAAGTGGTGCACGCGGCAAATGTAAATATAACCTTGGGACATCTTGCTTTCGCCGCATGCTCTGTTAACCCTCGCCGCGTGCTGTGTTTACAGTGATGAAAATGAGATTCGCACGTAGGTCTAGCCTCCTCGCAACAGTCAACTTACAGGGCAAGCAGAGTAGCAAAGCATCGCGTTGACTTGTCCAATTTGCTGCACGTGGCTGTCTTCAGGCAGTTGACTGGTCGCCTGAATGGCGGGAACTTCGGAGGACGCTAAATCCTCCATTCGAAGTGGGACCAGCCGGGTGAATTCCCCCCGGGGGAAAATGCAGAAATTTTTTAATTGCCACACATGATAAAATTTGCAAAATTTTGAATTCATATTTGCAATCAAAGTCCCCAAATGAGCTAGGTAGAGGTTAAGAACATATCCTAAACATGGCACAAAATAGGGGGCAAGATTTTACTTTTACTTCAGAGAACATGAGTTATTCTCCTATTGGTCCCACTTTGAATGGAGGATTTAGCATCTTGTAGAAACTTCAACTTTGAATTGTCTGTAGACAACAACTTTTGATATATGTCAATCAATGTTTGGGAATAGGCAAGGATTAATTAAAGTAGCAGCATCCATTTAAATCCATGTATACATTGATTCATTATAGAGTTCCCCAAAATAACTTGAAACCCGTCCCCATGCTTAACCCCTAAAGTCCCGTTTGTCCCCTCGGGAGACAATTTGGGTCCGGGTAGGTTCCTGTGACCTCAATTTGTATAGAATTTTTTTGGAATTTTTTGAGGTTGTGCGGTTTTGCAAGAGCTTTGTGGATATATAATTTTTATTTCAATCAGATGCCGGATGAAAAAATTATGGCAAAAATAGAGTTTGACGGGCAGAACAAAAAAATCATAGAAAGTCAAAATAAATTTCTTAAATATTTTTTCAAAATCTATGTCTTTTTTTCTACATTTGAAGCTTTGATTCATTCTATTTGGACTAATAATGAAAAAGTTATGGGCAATCTTAGTTTTTCGGGCAATCTAAGCATTTTCTTGAAAAAATAACTTTTAGGATTCATTTTTGAATGCAATGTTTACAATTTCCAGAAAAAAATTGTTAGACAAGATTGAATTTGCTTGCTAGAACAATCTCACCGTTGGGATTATGGTATTTAAATTTTGTCTTAGAGCTATTAACGATTTAGTTATTCCTTCAATCTTGAACCTACTTCTACTTAACAATTTTTTAATGAGTAAAAATTTAGTGTTTTTTTCTTGAATTTTTTTTCCTAGATTCTCAACTGAAGTATTCAAGATATAAACTTAGAAAATCAAAATCAACAATACAAAAAATTTAAGTTAAATAGGTTCAAAGCCCAAAAATCTAGTCAAGCAAGGTGCAAAAAAATTTGTTTTCTTCACTTTGAATGCAAATATCTTGCAATGTATCTGGTCAAAGTTTCTGAAATTTCTTGCACACATTCTCATACTAGTCTAGTATAAGATCCTACGGTTAGATATGCAAAACAAAACAATTTTTATAGTTTTTTGCTCTTTGCAATAGAAGTGGCAGTTTTGAGTGTGTTTTGATGGAGAAAAGGCCTCGGGGCTTTAGGGGTTAAATTCTTGAGGACCAAGCACTGATTTTTGACAACATAGCAATTTTGGGAAGCTCACTTCGAACAAAACTTTTATTTTTTCTTTGAAACTTTCACACAAGATGTGCCCTAGGAGTAGCTTTAAGGCCCAACAATTTTCATAACTTTTGATTGCATGGTTAAAAAGTTATCACATGATATGTCATTTTAATTGGTCGGCTGGCAACCTGGGCACTTGAAATTTTTTATTTAAAAATCACTTTTAAAAAAAATAAAAATTTGAATTTGGTTCTGTAGATTTATATATACGTGAAAAGCCTTCAATCATTCCATTTTGATTAATGAGATGAAAGTTATGAGGAGTCTTAATTTGAGGGTAGTTATAGAATCTCTACTCTAAAATAAACTTTGAAGTCCTTTATTTAATTCAATTTCTGAATTTTTTGAAAAAAATTAAAAACATTGGGTGCACATTGTTTATTACAGCATTAAAACCATTGGATTGGCATTTTTCAATTCCATATTTAAATTCTTAACAATTTAGTGTTTTGAATCATTCCCTACCTCTTTCTACTTACTGTTTTTTTCCTATATGTTTTACAATTCCAAATGATCTGAAATTTTTCAAATAAGTATCCAATTTGCCTTGAAGAATGAATCCAAAGAGTAACCACCATTTTGGACATATTTTCATATCTATGTGACCTTGTGAAGTGCAACTGCCCGGATTTTTGCAGGGACAAAAAGAGGATTTTTGTCAATTCAAACACTATTATCTTGCAATCCACTCGGTGGAAATATCTGAAATTTTTTCCACAACTTCTCAAACTAGTGTACTACAAGATCCTATGGTTACATTTTTTCAAAAATGTTTATATTTTAAAATTTGGTACTTGTATTTGAAATAGCAGTTTTGGAGTGTTTTTGGTGAAAACATAGTCTCTGACCTTTAGGGATTAACCCATTGAGGACCATGTTGATGACTGCAAATGAATATTTGGCTAGACATGACATGTTTTCATCAATAGCCAAAGTGACTACTAATGAAAACCTGTCATTTTTAGCCACAATCATCTACCGGTCATCGACCTGGTCCTTAATGGGTTAAGTATGATTGATGGGTGCTGATTTTTTTAGATTTATATAGCAAAATCAAGGTATCTTTACTTGAGTGTTGATTTAATTTCCCTACTACAAGGAGCTCTCCTTTGAAAATTCAGCAAAAATAGATGCCTTATCCAATTTTTATTTTTTTAATATTCATGACTTTCAATTGCCAATACTACAAAAATATTTTTTCTAGCGAAAAATACTTCCAACTATGTTGAATTGCTTAAATTTACAAAAATGGGTGCTTCTACCTTATCATCTTATGACCTACGCAATTTTTTTTGAAGATTTTTTGAATGATATAAAGAACATTGGTAGTAGGTACCGCCCTCCAAAATGCCAAGTTAGGAAATCAATTGGATAGAGTTAAAAAGTTTCAACAGTTTGACTGGCTACCCTAGCAATACATAGGATATTTACTTTTTGAGACTTGTATATTTCCGGCAGGTAGTTGAAGAAACGAGGGATAGGGTGGAATTTTTTAACTAATGTGGGACCTTGCAAATTTCCACCTTAGTAATTAGCCTCAATATATTTATTACCTTTGCTTAAATGCAATATTTTTATCATTTAATCTACAATCATTGCAATAGTGCAATTAGGGTTCATTAATCACATTGCAATTAGGATAACCTTGCATTCCTACAATTTTCAATTCATCACTCTCTTAGTGTAAGTTACTTTTTGGCAAATCAATTTATGCGACTTAGTTCCTTCTTATGCAATTGAGTTGGAGTAAAGTATTTGCATCACTAGTGGCAAAGATGGGTGTTTGGAATATCAGTATGAAGGTGTGGAGAGATGACTATGGATAGAAGAGTCAAAATCTTTCTTGATTGAATTTTTATAACTAAATTCTCACTTCAATTCTAAAGTAGGTGGTCAATTGATTTTAGCAATTTGACAATATATGGTGGATTTATTTTACATTGCTGATGGCTAATAGGCGGTATTTTAAAGAGGCTTGATAGGAAGAATTTATATGCTTAGGATTGCATTAAAAGGACCAGTTGAGGAATTTGATCATATCATTGATGATGCCTTCCCTTGGCATTAGAGAAAATATGGGGCCTCTGGAGGCCCGCTCTACAATCTTTTGAGGACTCTGCAATTTAGTTTAATTTTTTGCTGGCACATGTTTTTTCCCCCTATTTGTGCCCGCCTGAAGTTCCGTTGTCAAATCTCAGCAATGGTTTAAAATGTGAAAACAAAGGACTAAAAAATCAAGCTTAAGATATTATAATTTTAAAATAAGGCATTTGGAACTTGAAAGGACTTTGTGGTATTGAGATTTAACCAAAAAAATGAAGTCAAAACCACTTCTATATTTTAGAAGTGGGTTTAGGATAGCCTACTTGTACAAATGTGGAGGTTATAAAATATAAAATTAAAAAACATTAAATTCATTTGCTCAAAAGTATAAGAAAATCCTAAATTCAAGGATGTGACAAATTAACAAAAGAGCTTTTATGCACATAAAGATCTTATTAAATTTTTAAAGAGAAAGAATACAGCAAAAATCAAAAACTTTACAAGCAGGTTTTCTGTTAAGGATTTAGGGTCATAATGAGAAAGTTATAAGAATGAACAATAATTCAATTATAAAATTATTATAAAAATAGTTTTGGTTTTCTGCAACAATCCAAAATTGCATAGAGGGAGAAATGATGCCCAAAATATAGCCATAAAACACACAAATCCAATCATAATAAAAGCCAACACATAATAGTTTGACTCACGAGATATGTCAATCTCATGATTATAAGTGGCAGTGGATTCAGTTGCGGAATCCTCTGTCGTAGACGACTCAAAAGTCTCTCCACACTTGGATGCTGACCTATCTATAAACTCTAAAACATTTAGAGCATATTTAAGTTTAGAAGATTTTTGCTTAGAACATCCAAACTCTTCAAACACTGATGCCATCTGTTTGGCGTACACGAGAAGATCAAAAGACTTCTGAGGACTCAAAAAAAGACTTCTTCTTATCAATGCATCTGCATGCATCACTTCTTCACATCTGAAAACACAAATGAAACAATGTGAGACACATACAATATAAGTAGTAGCGTACACCAAAAAAATTTGAAGGTCTTCAAACTTACTTACTAGGTCTATCTTTCCGTACAAACTTCCGGGGCACCACAGTCACGGCATCTAGATCTTTTGAAGACTCAATTGACGGCTGAGCTTGTATGACTTCAGCTGCCACCATAGCCGGAGTGATCTTCTTCATGGGTAGAAGGACGACGTCAAAAATCTCCTTGTCCGCCTCCAAAGCCACAATGTGGTGTCCAGTGCCGCGACATACTGTGATGGATGCCCTTGCAATAAACAATATGCAATTCATTAGTTCTATATTTTTTGAAATGAATTATAAATTGAATGCACAATCATTGACTTTCAAAATTTATCTGTAGATGCTGTGCAATCTAAAACCAAATCTCCTTCTTTAGTTGTTCATTCTATGAAAAACTGCAAGAACCTAGCATCTTTTTCGCGAGCCCCCCGCTATGACATGAAATTTGCCTTGTTCATCAATTGGGTGTCCTTGTTGGTATAGTTCATGTATATGTCATCCTTTCAAAGGTCCACTCTTGCCTTTTCCATTGCCTTGGACCACTTGTATTGGAACCTTGCTTTCTCTTTCTTGGTAATATCCTTCACCAAGACGGTGATTCCGAACTTCAATGTCTGCAAGCATTAAAAAATTCATACATCAAAAATAATAACACATGAAAAAATGTCAAGTATTAACCAAGTCTTCAGAACTTTCAAAAATCGTATCGTCGCCGTTTTGTTCAAGGGTGAGGTCAAATGCATCCAATTCATGCCCAACCAATATTCTTTCTCCACCAATGTTGGGTACAATAAACACAAACCTGCAATGTTGCTCTTCAAAGCGCCACAACGTGAATGAGAAACTATTAAACAACTATGGTCCTACAAGTGTTTCTCATCAAAGAGAAACACATTATTCAAGGCCTCGTACTCATGGTCCAAGTTCCATGCAGGTATTGCGTGCATCGGAAACAAAATCTCTGGAACAAGCAAGTTCTCAAGGCAGTCAAATAGAATGAGATCCATTCCTAGACAACTGTTTACTACACCATTGTAAGTGCGAGCCTTCTCTACCGCCATCTACAACCACACAATTCTACAAGTAGTTAGTCATTGCCAAAAAGAAATTCACAGCATTTGATAATACTATCTATTTGCAAATTAGAAATAACAAATTCTTACCTTTGTTTAAAAGTCCATTACCTTGGTGTAGCAATTTAGTATTTCTTCATTCATATTATCTTGGACTTCGATAATAGACACATTGAGAATCAACTCCTTGGAGGTGACGTCGTCATCATCACCAAAACATATCACTTTAGTACCTTGTGTAACCATGTCCTCCGTGAGCTCTTGAAGGACTGCTTTCCTCTTCATTCCACTTTGAGACTTGACTTGCATCTGAGAGCTCTAGTCCACCGTGGAAGATACTGGAAGTTGTGCACCATCTTCAATCTTCTTCTTACCTTTGCCCTTTCCCTTCCCCTCCTTCTCCCACTCTTTTTCTTTCTTTGCCAACTTCATCAACCGCTCTGATTCTCTCTTTTCTTTGTTTCCCCGAACTTCTTGTACTTTTTTTTCTTTCTTCTTGTTAGCCACTGTCCTTCTCGCAATGGCCCTCTTCTTTTGCGTGTCATTGAGATTAGCAAACTCGGGAACATCCAAGTCAATGACACCAAGGCTGTCGAATGTCTTCCGAAAAGTTGTCTCAGACGAATGGGTGAATGTCACTGGACATTCAAGGTACCATTCTGCACCGGAAAGATGTGCTGTTGTAAACATCCGAAGTTGGCTTCCAATATACATGCACTCCTCAAAGCTCCGTTCCAACCTTGTGGATAAGAATGGAGGGAGATCCTCTCAAGCAATGGCATTCTTTGGCAGAAGCTCAAGCTTGAAGTAATTGCAACACAAAACAAAAAAATGCATTACTGACAATTGTGAGCGTTTCTAACTCCACCCTTGAGTCAGAAAGTTTACACACGAGTTCTAGCGGTTATTTTGATGGAGATTTATTCTAGATTGGATGATTCCTAATTAAGTGTTTGCCTTTCAAGCAATGGACACTTTTTGTGACTGATAATTTCTGTAAAATTCTAATAATTCTAAGAAACACTAATTATTAAATGGATTAAAACGTTATGGTTAGGTAAAATGGGAAAAGAAAACAAAATCTAATCTAACTAAAATTGTGTCTAAGTTCCTTAATAGAATATAACTTTCCCTTTCAAGAATGGTAAAGAAAGTTAGATTCCAAGATTCTTAGCAAAAGTTACCACGGGTAGAGTTTGGCCCCTTACTTGTGCTAACCTTCATCCACTAATCTAAAATAGCAATCAATCCAAAATAATTCTAAATTTCAGGGTTAAGTTGTTAATTCTTTTAAGTTACTGATTCTTAAGATTAAACAGAATTTTGACCTATTTGGATTTTTTTGTCCAAATTTAGTCTCAAACTTCATCCAACCTTTTATCCTCCAAAACTAAAGTATTTTTAAAAGTAAATATGGATTTTGGAATCTCTATAGATTTCTTGTTTGATTCCTATCTAAAAGATTCTTTAAAGATTCTTTTGGATGAAAATCTTAAATTTCCATCCAACTTTATGTTTAAGTTTAATTATTAGTAACTTTTTATTGTTGGGTTAAATTTTAAGTATGATTTGTTTTCACCTATTAGGTTCTAAATTCTAACTTAGATTCTAAAATTCTAATCTAAAAACTAACTTCTAAAAGCACGATTCTAACTTTAATTCGAAAACAAGCCAATTCAAAAAGCAAAATAACTAAAAAATACAACTAACATACCTCTGTGTCCATAGTAGCCACGCTCATGTCGTCGCATATCACTAGTATGATGGATTTGTAATATCCGTTGTCTTCCATCACGTGTGCTTAAGTGCTTTGTCCTTCCTTCTCGCAAATTCGGGTATTAGAATGTTTCGAAAGTCTTCCTTTTTACATTCTTCTTGACTAATTCCTACAAGATGTTGTTAGTATTAAGTATTTAACGTAATTCCTTAAGTTTTAGGAATTTAAATTAAACACTTGAGTGTTTATAGTTGGTTCCTAGTTAATTCTTTTGAATAAAATGAGCTTCAAGGCCCTATTTCCAAATACCTTGGAGATTTATTCAAATTAAGAGTTATTTCTAAAGGTTAGTATTATCCAAATCTAATAAATATTCCAATGAATAGTTAAATTTGTTTGTTGTTCATTAGTTTATTAGTTTTGTTGGATTAATTTAATCTTTTTGTTGACTTTTGTTTTTTCCTATTTGGCTTATTAGGCCTAATAAAACAAAACCTAAACCAACATTCAACCAACTAATTTGCTTTGGAATCCTAATTAATGACTAAAACCAAATTCTTCAATAGTAAAAAGAACAAATCAAAGCATTATTCCAAATGAATAGTAAATGAATAGGAAAAAAAGAATAAAAAACAACAACCAAGGCCCACATGAATAGTTAGATGAATAGAAAAAATGAACAAAATCAAGAACAATTCCAAATGAATAGTTAGATGCTTGTGAAATATTAGTTTTTTAATCCTAATTCCTTCCCAAAGCCGCTACTTCGTCTCCGTCTTCTTCTTTAAGTGTTTTGGATTCAATTCTTGTTTGTCATTTGAAATGTGGCTATGGAGTGTTGAGAATTGTGGATTTGTGTATGCATAGTGAACTTTTGGTTTTCAAGAGTGACTAGCCAATTTTTAGGAACAAAAGTCAAAATGAGGTGGTGTGGCGAGCAACGGCCTAACCTTAGGTTGTTCTTTTAATTCCAATTGATGGTATGATGTTTCTTGAATTTAGTTTTTCCAACCCAATATTCCCTGGACTGAATTCACAACCCAGTGACTCTCTCCCGAAACCCAAACTTCCCAAACCCAGACTCTGCCTCTAGACCAGTGACTCTCCCGACACCCCAGACTCTACTTTTGGACCAGTGATCCTCTCCCGAAACCCCAGCCCTCTCCCGACGCCCCGGACCCTGACTCTGCCCGACGCCCCGGACCCTGACTCTGCCCGACGCCCCAGACCCTGCTTGACGTCCCAGACTCCCCAAACCCAGACTCTCTCAGAGACCAGTCTTCCCTCGGAACCCAGTGACTCTCTGGTTAACTTAGGCAAGCAAATCTAAACTAATTGTTGGTTTCTTTTTGGGATAACTAAAGCAAAGCAAATTTAAACTAAAACAAAACTATCTAAACTAAAACATCCATAACTTTGGCAAATTAGGACAATAAGGTAGATGATGCAATACATAAAACGGAAAGAGTCGATCTTGGTGTTAGTGTTGGGCTTAAATAGCATTTAACCAGCCAAAGCTTTGGCAACTGCCAATTTTTGTCCCAAGTCTCGAAGATAACTTTGTTAAAGGTCAAAGCTTCGCCGTGCGGGAGCAATTCCAAGCTAAACTTACATATCGTGATCTCGAATTGTCCGAAAGTATCTTAATCCTTGAATGAGGTACACATGAAAGTGTTTAAACCAAAAATCAAGGATTTAAAGTATGGTTCCAAGTATCCAAGAGTTTAAATCCTAAATGAGGTACACATGAAAGTGTTTAAACCAAAAATTAGGAGTTAATCAAACCAATTTTTGTTATACATCAAAGTATTGGTTGGGGTTTGAAATTAGAATCTTTTGGTGAAGTCAAGCTTCACTACCTTAAGGTTCTAATTCAAATTCTGTTACAATCACAAATTATGAGTATCTTATCAAAAGTATCAAGTGTTGGGGGACTAAACCTCCCAATAGTACGATTTTAGTGTGGTTTTGTTGGTTGTAAAGGGAACCCCGTGTCTTCTAACTAAATCCTCCACTAAAAGAAAGCAAAAGTGAGTAAAAGTTGACCGTATCTTGGCCTCAATAGATAATCCCGACAAAGTCGGTCAAGCAAATTGGTGTGTGGGTCTTCCACACTCCAGTAGAGTAACGATAATCAGAAAATAGTTTTGGAGGTCTCAGCAAACTTCGGAGGGAGGCCTTATATACTTGTTAGAAGGCCCCACTACCTCAATTTACCAATAGATATTATGTCTTTTACTCAAAACTAACCTAAAGCTAAACCTAATCTACCCTAAGATATTTGCTAAATAATCTTTGTTTAATCTTAAGAGTTTTCTAAAACAAGCCTTAATTAGCAAAGAAATCTTGTCCCAAATAAAATCTAAGATTTTTTCAAAGATATTTAGGAAATTAACGTAATCGTTTTTTTGAGTTAACTTGTCAATAACCTTAGGATATTTCCAAATATTCTTAGTTTAATCCAAATTGGCTTTTAAAGGAAAGATTTGAAATCTTAACTAAATCCAATCTTTGATTTCCACCAAGATATTTTGCAAATTAACCCTTAATTACTACTAATTACTCTAAAAAAGTCAAATCTACTGCTGAACTCTTCCTATCTTCTTGAGAACAACTTGAAATTGAAAACCAATTGCACCATCGCGTTCAGAAGACCCCAATTAGTCTAGATGATCCCCTACCCCCTTCCTTTAGGTTGTAAATACTTGTAAAACTTACTAATAGTAATTCCAAAGAAAAGTCAAAATCCCAACTATTGGACGTTGCAATTTTCAAAGAAACTAACTAGCTAGGGTTGCTTGGAAGGTTCATGAGAGCCAAAAAAGACTCCTTATTTGCGACATTCCGACATCGTAAGCTCTTGATTCGTTGGTCAACCGGCTGTCATGTTGTAAATTCTTGTTAAATTCAATGTTGTCGCCAATTCTGATATTTCTGACTAACAAAATGTTTTCAAACTTAATAGGTCGGTTCCTTGGCACACAAAACTCTTATTTAATTTTTAGTGAGATTTTACAGCACTGTGGATAATTTTTATGAAACTACCATCAGTTTCAAAGGCAGTTGACTTCTCATGGTCATCATAGAGTTTTGTAAAATCCCGAAATTTTTGGAAAAACTCTAAGACATTTTCTAAAGCTATGGGTAAAACCAAATCTCCAATTGCATTATGCATAAGGAGGCTAAAATTAATAACTCCTTGTTAATTTCCACCTGAGGGGGAAATCATTTGGTACTTGGTTTTGTCACGGATGATTAGCTCCAATGTTGACCTCTTGGCATGCTTTCCCTAAAAGCACCTTTCTGTAAGCTCTAATCACTCTGCCCTTCGTCTATTTTGCATTCGGATTCATATCATAAATACTGCATCACTTTCATAAACTGCCCCAAATTCTCTATGAATTGAATCTAAGACTTCTAAATTTGTGAACTGAACTCTTAAACTTTAACCAGGATGTCACATGCATTCTACAGGCATAGTTCTACATGGACAACACACTAGAACTGTCTAATTCTCATATCCTCACTTCTCTCGGAACTACTAATCTAAACTCTCAGACTCTTAATTAGATCCTAAAATATGGATAAACATAGTAATTGTGTTTTCCACAATTTTAAGAGACTTCTCACCAATCTGGTAGGGGCTGCCTATCAAATTCTTCTCAACTAACTAATTCATATTATTTTGCATGAATTGACACTAAAGCTTAACAATAAACTGCAAAAAATAATCCAGAGCTCTAAGTGCTAACTTGAGGGCTCACAACAACATTACAATTACAAAAACCAAGCACATACAACTCAGCATTACTTTACATGATGTTTTATTGCAATATACTGAACAACAAATTGCATGCAATTCTAGAAAATTGATAATAATTTTCACAATACAAAAACATTTGTTAAAAATATAAGTGAAAAAATTTAAGAATTCCTAATCTATACTGAAAGTGAGAGTACCGTGAGGTACTCCAAATACCCCTTTCAGATCCGGAAGGGGTATTTGGAATACCACACAATACCCCCACTTTTGATTTAGACTTGAAATTTTAAAAATTTCTCTCTCCATCATTTGAACTCACAATCGCATAAACTCTGCATTAAAATGAATGAATGAAATTATGATTGAAAAAGTTGAAGCAAGTACCAAAAAATTGCTCTTCGAACGGCCTGATTTGCTCCATCATAATTCAAAAAGGAATCTAACTTCTTGAATGAAAATTGTCCCTTTAGAGTAGGGCCAAAAGCTTGATCTCATATCTTCTTCTTCCATCCTTCAATATACTCGGTAAGAAACTCCGATTTAAGTGGGGATTCCATAGTGATGGTGAGGCTATCGTCCTTCACCACCTTCGCGAAGTAGTCAACCGCAGCATCTTGAATCTAAATGAAGGCCACAATCATGAATTTTTGGATTGGAAGCAAAATGAAAAATCAAGAAATTCAAATTTTATACATTTCTAAAGATAAAGTTCACACGCATCATAATTAAAAAAAACTGCAGAGAACAACTTACCCCTACCCACCAAACACACTTGTTGAAGAAGGGTCCGAGCTTGTCTTTGGAAACATGCCTCGATGGAAACCGCCTAGCATTTTGAGAAGGCATCGAAGAATTCCACCACTTCAAGAACTTGGTTTTTTGGAATGGGGGAAGTGTTGCAAGTGGAAACCATCTACAATTTCTCCAGAGTCATCTCGGGGACTTTGTTTGTTGCCCAATGTTTTTCAACCTAAAAAATTGAATAATTCATGGTTATCACCCAAAAAATGTTACCAAAATGAAACTAAAAATACAATAATGGCTTCAAAAAGAAATGCACCTCTTCAAGAAATTTGGGACCATTTAGAGCAGGGTTTTCTTTTTGGTTTTCAGACAAATGGTTATGTGGCCTTTCTTCAAGAAGTTTTTGAGTTTTGTGGCTCCTTCATTATTGGGGTTTGAATTGAAGGAGCCCAATTTTGGATATGCAATTTTGAATATGTAAATTTTGTATGCAATTTTTGTAGGTTCTGGCTCTACAAAATGGATGAAATGAGATTTTAGAAACATTGTGGCAACAGTGTGTAGGGCCATTGTTACAGTTTGGCATTTTTTTACACATTTACCCTCTTTTTTTTCTATAGGCTTGAAGCTGCCCAATTTTTTTGAGGAAATTGGGCATTTAATTGCCTAAAAAAGAAAACCTGATTTAGAGGGCTTGCAATAGCCAATAATTTTCCCGTCTTTGCATACATCTTCCCCGCCATAACTTTAGCATCAATTCTCATGGCTTCTGCAACCCCCTCTGGAGTTCGTTCCTCCAACGTTGTTGTCTTGTTGTACTTACGCACTGCAACATCCAATGCTTCTGATATCTCTTGCTGTAGAAGTCCAAGAGCATTAAGTTACGAACCTCTTACCAAAATCACATTCAACAATGCAGCATGATCAATTGAAGTGTCATATATTAATGATCATCTAAAATATAAGATTCTTACCTGAAAAAGAAATGTCATGAATACCCCATAAGGCATAGAGTACCATTGTTTCCTCCCACTTTGGACACTACATTGTATCTTCTCCAAGGGTCTCAACAATTTGTCAAATAGGTCAAGCAGAGTTAGTCTATACTTTTGGACTCAGTACAGAGTGTGTACCAAGTTGGTCTTCACATGGAAGCCCTCCGTCGATCTGCAATTCACACAATACGATTTAGGATTTTTAAACATGTAAAATCATTGTAGCTTATTAAAATTGAAGTCACGATTTACAAGATACAGAAAAAAATAATATAAAATTAAATTTTCTTACTTGTTTATGTCATACATCATTGCATGATGAGCTTGATTCTCCCCTTGATTTCCAACACAATGATATCAACAACGTTGTGAAATCTTGGATCCTCCAAATACATGCGGTCAATCACATTCATCCATGCAATGCGGCAATGGTTCCCATCACATACAAAGATTTCAAGTTCTTCATGAACTGCAGCTTTGGAATCGATTCAACATACTCAACGAATTCATTGTTGAGTTTCTTTCACAAAGAGCTCCAGCCATTCATCTCTTCTGGAGTGAATTTGGAGCTCTCCCCGACTTTGTTTGTCATAGAAACATAAAAAACGGCCACTCCTTCACGATACCTATGAGCAAATTCATTTTCCTACTTCACAAGTTCTAAAGAAAGAGTCGGCCTTACCATGGGCACTGGCACTAATTAGATAAGTAGCGTGCTTAGCCGAGAAAATTTCTGAGGCCTCATCCTTAAGCTAGTAATGCTTGTCACAGAGTTCACCTTCTACAGCCGCCGAAGATCATCTTCCAACAAATCATTCACCCCTTCTCCATAATTAACACCTTCCATAGCTAAGTCTTCTTCCTTATGGCTACAGATCTCAGGCTGCACAGTCTCATCCGTCTTGGGCATCACAATTGGTTGATCTTTTTGGGCCTAAGCCAAAGGGGACTCATCCATTTGCAATGGCAATCAAAGGCTTGAAATTAAAAAATTTAACTGGATGAAATCTAACTCAATACAATAGAAAGTAAGAGTTCTACTAAAAAAATGAAGCCGTCATTCATATGTCAATAATAATGGCATTCCATAAGCTCATGAAGTGAAAAAATCTAATCAATGCAATAGAAGGCTGTGAAGGACAGATACAAATTCCAATACTCATAAATGATATCATTTTCATTCAAATAGAATTGATGGTACAATTTGAGTCAAAACTCACGTGAATCAAAACAATCTCATACTTGCCTACAATACCATTAGAGGCACAATCACAGAACTTGAAGGCTTGCATACAGAAACATCAGAATGGGAATCTGAACTATATTCCATGCTAAATTTGTCTGGTGATCACATTGGCTGCTTTCGTTTTCGAGTTTTCAGGCCACTATACCGACTCATGTGTGGCTCTTCCATATAATCGTAGAAGCAATCAATAATATCCAATCTAGTACCAAGACTTACCTTGTCTGCAAAATCATGTGGTACAAAAGCGCTTGAGATTTCTATATTGGTGACTTCTTGTGCCACTAGCTCTGAAGGCCCTGCCACATCTGTAGTCGGGATTGTAATAGCTCCTGGTGTGGACAAACAGACTTGCCATGTATGAGCTTCATGTATTTCTACGTGCACAAGGAACAAATTTTTTGTCAACAATACCATTCAAGTCTAAGAGCAAAGTTCGTGCACTTAAAGAGACTATCAACAATATTCAAGTACAAGAAAGCATAGAGAAAGAGAGTGCGCCAAATAAGTTCAAATATTAAATTCAAATACATGTAAGCCAACCCTATAATTATTGATATATGCTAAACTATTAATTTTCACTATCAATAAGTAAAAATATATTAAGGAGACTATTAACCTCTTATAGATTACAAGTGCAAATTTTCATCCATTAGTATTTTTAATGTCTTTGTACTTGTTGTTTATTATTTAAATGGTATAGAACACATAGAATTTGCTATAAATTTTTTGAATAATTCCAAAATGTATTGTTAGGTCTAGCCTCAAAATTTAAGTATAGTTCAAAATATAACCCTTCAAAAAAAACATGCATCCAAAAATATATTAAAAAATAACTATGACTAGAGCTTAACATCTTGATCTTCTAGTAAATACATACTTGTAAAAATCATAAATACTTAATAAGCAATCAATTGTATATGGAATATTTAACTATTGGTTTCAAATTATAATGTAAAACATTTTATTTGTGTTTAGTGTTGTAATTGTAAAGATTTGGTTGAAGAATTGTACTTTAGAACTACTGCCTGAGAGTCATCATAAACAATATTGTTCTCAATTGCTTCTTATAATAGGCCTTTACAATTTTAGAAATCTGGTAATCCTACTAGTTTACGCAAGGTCAAATATTGTTAGATTTAATGTTATTAATTAATAATCATCCTACACATTCATAATTGGGTTTGAAATAACTCACATACTTACAACTCATCGTTGTGAGCTACGAAAAGAAATGACTAATAACTATGACCATTAAATAATACATACCTGAAAAGTGTTCAAAATAGAAATGAAAAAAATCACAAATAGTTGTGTATACTTTTATGACTTCTAATACATACTAGTAATTAGGGGGTACCAATTGTTCTAAACAATTGAAAATCAATCACAAGAATTAATAATTAAAGACAAATTAAAAAAATGCTCACTTCAAATATAATCTAAAAAACTAGCATTTATAGAATCCCTTTCCTTTGACCGAAAACAAGGGTAGTGCAAGCTATCCTCATGATCCATGTCGGACCCGATAGGGATCATAGGGATAGCTTGCGCTACCCTTGTTTTCGGTCAAACAATAAGGATTTTGTGTAAAATTTTAGGACTAACTCTATTATTAGATCATTATTTCCTAAATGCGCCTCCAAAATCTCCAAAGACTTCCTTGAACAATAGTTCATTGATCTTCAACTCTGATCTTCAACAATATTTAATCCTCAAAAGAAAATAAAGGACAATACTAAACCCAAGGCCCAGCTAAATACTCATGGATGAACCAAATTCTGCCCTTGCAACCATATTCACCCTGGACCCTAATATGTCCACCCTGTTATGTTTTATAAATATATACGCCAAATTGGTGGCTTAACTTGAGCTTCTACTGAAAAGTTACAAAGGGATATGTTCTTAATGAAAGAAAGAAACTTTCAATTATTACCACTAACGGACTATACACTCGACGTGATAATTGTGAAAATATTCGTATGTTACATTATCAAGAGTATAGATATCATTAATAAATAGGCAGTATAAAAAGAACTGAAATTTAAGTTGATTGTGCGGTTGAAGGTTTTACTAATTCACTAACAAATTATTTGGAAAGAAGTTGGTTAGAGTAGAACTATCTACACCATTAAAATTTGTCCAAAATCTACAACCTAGCTGCATATCAGTGCCTTACATTTGATTAATTGCACACATTACTCCTTCAATTTAGCAACTTCAGATGTAGCTTTCTTAAATTTTGGTCACTATTGTAGCGATCAAGTACATCTGATCCAGAACTATATATCTCGTTAAAAACTCATCTTGATAGAACGACATATGCTTTATTCTAAGCAAGGTGAAACATGTCGACGAAACCAGCTTGGGAGAAACAAAAGACCCTCGTGCTCCAGGGTTACTTAATCTGATCTTTGAATCAGGCATTGGACCAGCATTGAAGTTGAATAACATTGAGTAACGGATACATTCCTTGTTGACACCTATTTTTCAAATTTTCTTTCGACTGATGTTTCTGACATGAATGGCTATGGCGTCATACAGATAGAGGGAACTCTGTATTTGCTGTAAACTAGAATGCAAGTCCGCAACGCAACAGTTCGTTTGCCTAGGTTGTACAGATCAGATGGAAACAAAACGTACATTATCAATAAATATGGGCCTGAAATCATCAGGATATCTGACTTAATTATTGTTCTTAACCCCTAAAGGCCCATTTGTCCCCTCGGGGGACAATTTGGGTCTGGGTAGGTTCCTATGACCTCAATTTAAAGAGAATTTTTTTGGAATTTTTTGAGATTGTGCGGTTTTGCGAGAGCTTTTTGGATATATAATTTTTATTTCAATTGGTGCTCGAGAGAAAAAGTTATGCCAAAAATAGAGTTTGGCGGGCAGCACAAAAAAATCACAGAAAGTCAAAATAAATTTCTTAAATATTTTTTTCAAAATCTATATCTTTTTGTCTACATTTGAAGCTTTGATTCATTCTATTTGGACTAATAATGAAAAAGTTATGGACAATCTTAGTTTTTCGGGCAATATAAGCATCTTCTTGAAAAAATAACTTTTAGGATTCATTTTTGAATGCAATGTTTACAATTTCCAGAAAAAAAATTGTTAGACAAGGTTGAATTTGCTTGCTAGAACAATCTCACCGTTGGGATTATGGTATTTAAATTTTGTCTTAGAGCTATTAACGATTTAGTTATTCCTTCAATCTTGAACCTACTTCTACTTAACAATTTTTTAATGAGTAAAAATTTAGTGTTTTTTTCTTGAATTTTTTTCCTAGATTCTCAACTGAAGTATTCAAGATATAAACTTAGAAAATCAAAATCAACAATACAAAAAATTTAAGTTAAATAGGTTCAAAGCCCAAAAATCTAGTCAAGCAAGGTGCAAAAAAATTTGTTTTCTTCACTTTGAATGCAAATATCTTGCAATGTATTTGGTCAAAGTTTCTGAAATTTCTTGCACACATTCTCATACTAGTCTAGTATAAGATCCTACGGTTAGATATGCAAAACAAAACAATTTTTATAGTTTTTTGCTCTTTGCAATAGAAGTGGCAGTTTTGAGTGTGTTTTGATGGAGAAAAGGCCTCGGGGCTTAAGTTTAGGGGTTAAGCTACCGAAACAGTTCTCATGCTGAAACAATACTCCTACTGCCACGGTCATGGTTTTGGGGAAAGAAATCCTGACAAGTACCCGGCGGAAGTGCATAGCCAGAGCTTTATAGATCGACCTGATCCTAAATTGATCAAATCATTAAATTGATGTTCGAACTGCCTATCGTAGGATCAAAGAGTATCGCACTAACTGTCGGGAGGATCCAAAAAATTTATCGCTCTCGTGAAATTCCGGTTGCTAAATAACCGGCTGATCGGCTTCCGGATAAGATCCTAAACCTTAAACTCAAAAGGTAGAAAGCAAAACGCAATTGCAGATCCGACGTAACAACGTAGCAGTTCTGTTGACATGAACTCATGGAGTCGTAAACCTGCAAAGCAACAATGGCTGCAGTAGAATGTGTATTGACTGAAGAGTGAGTAATACAGGTCCCAAGACGGGTTTATGTACAAGGGCTAAATGGATGAATAAGAGTAACGAAATTGCTAATGCTAACAGTAATACTAACAATAACAGTTTGTAGTACTATACATGCCACTAACTAGAATACTAACTAACTATAAGTAACGTACTGATCGTATGCTTGCCTAACGTACTAATCAATGTGGGGAGTGTATGCACAGATATGGAGCGTAGTGGAGCTGATCGCTCCAACACCCCCTCTCGCTCTTGATGCAATCTGTGCATCCGAGTTGTAGTGGCGATGGCACAGGTATTTGTTGTTGAGGAAGACCTCGTTGTGTTTCGAGAGCAGACGAGAAGCATGTCGATGGTACGTAGGTTCCTAGGGTTGAAAGTTGCAAGACTATGGTGTTTAGGGTTTTACGTGGAGTTTATTTGAAACATTGTTGCTAATGGCGGGTTGGTGGCGTAGTTGTGGCAGATGCAGGTCGGCACCTTGGTGGTGTGGTTGTTGTTGCTGATGGTGCGGCACGTGAGCGCAAGGCTTCACGAGATAGTGTTCGGGTGGTTGGTGGAATCGGTGCGTAGGGATGGAGAACGGTGCGATGCTGGACACGAAGCAGGGTGCGGTGAAGAAGCTCGTAAGAGAAGTGGGAACACACTGAGGGCATCTGTGAATGAGGCGGCATGGGAAGAGTACTTTGCCGATCCGAGTGTCTGGTGGGACAATAAGAAGGGTTCGTGGTCCAAACTTCAAGCATAAGGTCACAAATAGGGCCTTGTGGATTGAGAGCTGGGGAACACCATTGTGGGTGAAGCTGAAGCTTTCAGGTGATGTGAGGTAGAGGCTGGATGCCGATAGCTTGCCGATTGAGGGCATAGAGGTTTAGGATTACTGGTTTTGTAAGGAAGTCTGCCTGCTGCTGGGTGGTGGGCACGAATGTACTAAAATGTCCTTGGATTGGACTTTCTCACGAATAAAATGATCTTGTATTCCGATATGTTTTGTTCTGCAATGGAGGATGGAGTTGTAAACAAGTCTCAAAGAGGATTGGTTGTCTGTGTAAATCTGTGTTGGCTCATTTGCTGGTTCACCAAGTTCTTGCAAGAGGCTGCGTAGATAGAAGATGTCCTTGGTTGCTTCACTAAGGGCCCTGTACTCAGCTTCGGTTGTTGACATAGATACTGTGGGTTGCAATCGGCTGCTCCAAAAAATGCAGGAATTTCCATACTTGTGCAGTAGTCTAGAGGTGGAGCAACGTGAGTCGATGTCACGACCCCAATCAGCATCAGTGTAGGAATGAAGGTGAATAGCTGAGTTTGTTGGGAGGAAGAGTCCATAGTTGAGAGTGCCCTTCAAGTAGCGAAGGATATGTTGAGCAACTTTGAGGTGAGCGAGTTGAGGGTGCTGCATGTAGCAGCTGAAAACACTGACAGCGTAGCAGACATCGGGACGGGTATTCGTAGCAAAAAGTAAGCTGCCGACCATGGACCTATAGAGGTGGGTATTGACAGGTGGGGTTTCGCCTTTGCTAAGTGTGTCTTTGGGTCCATGGAGAGTTTAGGGTTGCAGTTTTGTAGGTTGAAACATTCTAACATGCGCTGAATGTAAGCGCGTTGATGCAGGTAGAAGCCGGTGGGATGGTACTGAATCTCAGTGCCGAGATAGTTTGAAACTAAGCCTATGTCTGTCATCTGAAATTTGGCATGGAGGGCAGCCTGGAGGGCCTGGATTTGCTCTTGATCACCTCCAGTAATTAAGAGGTCATCTATATAGACAAGGATGACGGTAAGCTGACCATTGCGATGCAGGTAGTATAAGTTGGAGTCCGCATTACTTCATGTGAGTCCTTGCGAAATAAGCCACTGGTCAATTGTAGAGTACCAGGCTCGGGGGGATTGCCTAAGTCCGTAGAGTGCTTTTCGGATTCTGCAAACTTTGTCAAGATTCCTTGCTTTGGGGAAGCCATCAGGGATCTCCATGATAATTTCTTTGTCAATGAGGCCATTAAGGAAGGCTGTGATGACGTCTATGTGATGCAGGTTCCAATTGTTTTTAGCAGCAAGGGCGAAGATAAGACGGATTGTTGACCAACGAACTACAGGTGAGAATCAGGGTTGTCTATCCGGACGTGACGTGGGGTTTTCACGTCCGGATGTTCGTCAGCGTCAGTCCGGCCGCGTCGGGATCTCGTCAGGATCAAAATTTATTTATTTATTTTTTTTTTTTGAGGACGGCCAGCCGTCCACAGGACGGACAGACCGTCCAAAAAAAAAAAAAGGTTTTTTTTTTTTTTTTTTTGAATCCTGATGGACGCCGGGGTTGAATCCTGACGTCCGTCCGGACATCCTGACGGACGGACAAGACAGGACGGGGACAACCCTGGTGAGAATAAGTCGTTGTAGTCTAGTCCGGCTTGTTGCTAAAATCTCCGCGCGACAATGCGGGCCTTGAGTTTCTCAGGAGTGCATGTGGGTCCTCGTTTCACTTTGTAAATCCACTTGGCTGTGATGGGCTTCATGTGGGGTTCTCGGTCAACTATATCCCAAGTGTGGTTTTGTTTTATTGATTTAGTTTTTGCATCCATGGCTTGTTGCCACTTGGGGTCTTTTACTATCTGTCTATAGCTAATTGGTTCGTCTAAGAGTTCGCTTACAAATGTCCAAAAATCTTGGAGATGGGAGGGTGGGTTCCGCTGTTTGCTGGGGTAATGGGGAGTGGAACTAGGTGGTGGAGAGATGTGTTCGGGGTTTACATTTGTATTGTCTGTGGGGATGGAATTGACTGGGGAATCACGAGGAGTTACATGTTGAATGGCCAGGGTACTGGGGGAATCTGTAGGGAAGGGATCTAGTAGTGGGGTGTTGGACGGAGAGGCTGGGCAGTCAGTTTGTGTGTTGGGTGATTCATGTATTGGTAGGGTCGGTTCGGGAATCGGGGTAGGCAAAAGGTTTGTGTCAGGGGGGAGTGGGGTCTCTAAGTGTCTATCTATAGGGAGGTCTTCATGAGCAGAAGGTGAGCTTACTGAAACGTGTTGTAAACCTAGTTTAGATTCGTCAAAGACTAGGTCCCTAGTGACCAGTATCTTTTTAAGTTGCGGGTCATAAGCTCTATAGACTTTGCTGTGGCTACCGTATCCTATGAACAAGCATCGTTTGCTTTTATTGTCCAGTTTGCGTCTCTGTTCCTTGGAAACATGGTAAAATGCCAAGCATCCAAAAATTCTCAAATGAGATACGGAAGGTTTCTTACAAGTGAATTTTTCGTAAGGTGTCGTGCCTTGGTTTGCTCGTGTTGGACTGCGGTTCACCAGATAGTTCACAGTCGAGACCACCTCACTCCAAAGAAACAGAGGTAGTTGGCTTTGAGTTGTTAAACTCCTGGCGCGTTCTATTATGGTGCGGTTCCGCCATTCCGCCACGCTGTTTTGTCCTAGCGTATGAGCTTGCGTAAGTTGACGCCGGATTCCCTGTTCGTTGCAGAAGTTGATAAAGTCATGGAGGAATATTCTCTACCTCGATCTGATTGTAATGTACGAAGCTTGGTCTTGGTTTCTGTTTTTAACTTGACAACGAAGTTGCAAAAGAATTGGAATATTTGTGACTTGTGTTGCAGGAAGTATGTCCAACTATATCGGGAGCAGTCGTCTATAAAGACTAGGATGTAACGAGAACCAGCTAGGGTCAGTACCTGGAGTGGACCAGCACTACAAGAGAAAGGGGTGTTTTAAGTATAGTCCTAGAGATAACATTTTAAGTAATGACCTTTTTAGGAGATTTTCAGTAAGAATTTACAAGATATTTGTGTCTTTCTAGTAAAATTTTACTAGAAAGACACAAATATCTTGTAAATTCTTACTGAAAATCTCCTAAAAAGGTCATTACTTAAAATGTTATCTCTAGGACTATACTTAAAACACCCCTTTCTCTTGTAGTGCAGTGAGATCGGTATGAATCTTTTTGCCAGGTCGTAATGCCTTTGTGAACGATTTTCTTGGTAAAGGTTGACGATGTTGCCTTCTTGTGAGGCAGTGTTTACAGACTTGAGTTTTTGCTGGGAGATACGGAAGTCCTAAGGTTTTGTCCTTGCTAGACAGGTGGTGGAGACTCTAGTAATTCAAATTACCGTATCGAAGGTGCGACAAGGTGGCGGTATCTTCATACATAGTGTTTGCTGTATGTTTGATAGGTTTGAAGGAATATAGGCCATTTGCACAGTCGCGATGGCCACGCACAATGATCTGACGATCTTTTCTTATGATCCAACAATGAGCACATGAGAATACTACTGTATTGCCCTCGTCAGTTAAAGAGCCTACTGAGATCAAGTTTTTCTTAATAGACGATACGTACTTAACGGCAGGGTTGTCATAGTGGATGGGTCCAGGTGATTGGACGGCACGGACGGACAGGCAAACTGGATCGGACAACCGGACGTCTTAGACAACCCGAACGCCTTTCATGTTTCCAATTGACAATTCGCTGCCACGGTGGCAGTCTACGCTGGAATTAGGGCGCGAACTTGAAAGTCGCGGCGTGGACGTCAGGGCACGGACGTCATCGTCAAGGCGGGGATGTCATCGTTAGAGCGGGGACTTTACAAGGCGTAGACGTCATCGTCAGGGCGTGGACGGATTCGTCAAGGCGGGGATGCTGCAGTTTAATTCGGATGAAGTAGAAGTTCTACTTTTCCAAGTTCATGTTCAAGACTTTATTTTGAAAAATAGTGGCTACAAGTGTTTCAAATTCATATCCAGTACAAAGTGACTTCTTTGTAGTCATCTTCAAAAGGGTTGGTTTACGAATTTAAGGGTACAATTGTATAAGAGTTTGGAAATCAAATCATATACAGGTCTACATGCATGGCAAATGTAATAATTTTGCAAACACAATTGGAGATTTGGAGACTTTGTTATTTCAGATAACCAATAACATTTATAAATTTCAAGTGATGTTTAGTACAATAACAAATTCACAACACAATCAATCTATATTTTCAAGATACACCTCCGCTTCCATTGGTTATCTCAAACCCTCCTTCTTGTTCTTGTAGATCTTCATTACTTCATGTTTCAATTGGTGCAACTGTCTTGAATTAACGATGAATGAAGATCTACAGATGGTGTCGGGTGCCCCTCAACTGTTGAAACGACTTGATCTGCGGACTTCTTGTATACCTGGACCCCCTAATGCAGCATTTCGAATGACCACATCATCATCTGATGGTGCCTCATCACAATCAAGGTCTTCTTCATCATCACCGCCTTCACTAGCTCCACGTTCATCTCCTCCATCGTCACCGTCTGTGGTGTAGTGGCCCTCTACTTCGGAGTTCTCATTTCGAAGCTCCACAGCTATTTCATCATGCCTACGACTGCGTTTAAATCTCTTATGTCGTTGAGCTCTAGGGTCCTCCGTGTCAGAATTTATAGTGGGGCCTCCTTATACTCGAGGAGCAACATACGCTGGAGTGGACAAAGTTGGTCCTGGAACATACGTATTCAAGAATGGCTCTATCACCACGTTCGGATCTTTGACCCCAATTCCTAGGAGAGGGCGTTTAGAAGGCCTAAACGATGACGCTTTGTTGTTGATTTGTCCACCTCTAATACCACGACCTCTAATCCCAGCACCATCTCCGGTCCTTGTACGCCCCCTTGTTCCTCTATGGACGGTAGTCCTTTCATGTCCTTGTTGATATTCACCCATAGTGTGGTGAACTACGAGTCGAGGAGCGGTAGGGGGTCTACCACCCCTTGTAACATTTGAAATGCTTTGAGGCATCAATTCAACATTTCCCACTGAACCTAGCCCTTCTTGAGAAGGTTGACGGTGAACACTCGAAGTTGCGGGAGAAGAAGGGTTAAGGAAACGTTGCATTGGTGTATTCCGGTTAGAAAGAACAGTACGCACTACAACCGGTGGGGGTATACGGTCTTCATCTTCAAGCGGGTCAATAAACACAAAAACACCACTGGGATCTAAACGTTCAGGGTCAAAACGCCGGGCTCCTACTACGGGTCCCCCCCTGACATTTCCTGCGATCGGTTGTGCCATTCCTATATTTCCAATGTTCTGGCCATGCCGCCCTTCAACAATTCTATTGCGATCGCGACCGCCCACTCTTCCAGTCCCCCTACTACCATCACAATTGCAAACAGATCCTTCAGTATTTTGAGTTGCATTGTTCCTCAGATTTCCACTGCCATTTCCAGGTCCATTTTCCCCTTTGTTTTCTGGAGGGAGGTCATTGTCGTTGTTGGAGGGACCATTATCATCATCGGGATCCATCACATCCAGATCATAAGGCATCCACATCACTCTCATAAGGCAGAGGTTGTACTTTCGGAAGAACTGGATTTTGAGGGCCAGGGGGATGAGGACTTGGGTGAGGATCGGGTCCCCAAGGGCCCCAGCGACCATGGAGGACTTCTTCTTCCACTTCATCATCATCTCCGTAATAATTTCTAGCTTCTTCGAGGTGATTGGCCCCCGCCCTCCACAAATTTGGATTTGGTTGGTACTCTTGGGGTGCTCAGTTTGCTTCTACATTAGCTTCTTCCTCAGCTAACAACACATCAAATTCACGATTGCGTTCATCTACCGGAATGGGGCCAAGGGCATCTGGATCAGAATCCTCCGAGTAGATATTAGCATCGTACCAACGAACTAGATCAGCCCCCGATCTTTGCTGAAGTACACGGCTATTGGTATAAATATATACCAATGACTCAGCCTTCTTGGGGGCTAACCGATTCCAGATCTTGTTGTGGACAAAGGAATACATACTCCAATTCCTTTCACACGAGCATGCTGAGCACATCAATGCTAGAATACGCACGACAATCGTAGATAGTGCTCGATCTCCGTGCCACCATTGGTGGAGAAGCATCTGTGTCACTCGGATGTTGGGTGTCTCCGTAGCACTATATGGCCTCGTGCCCTCCTCGAATTCTGTTAATTCCGCCAGCACGTTGTTAATCTGTACACCCACTACATTTGCCATTTTGTGGATGACTCGGTACAATGCACGGAGGGCAACTCCATCAGCCCTAAGCGCCACGTTATCCAAGAGATACGGATTTAGAAGGGCCCCGGCATAGTGAACATCTATAAAGACCATGTCCCACCTTGTTTGAAAAGACTCCTCCATGGTGGTGGCTATGTCATCTTGTAGGTTGAAAGGTGGCTCTCTTAAAAAAAAAATGGCTTCTCAAATTGTGCATTACGAGCCACGCCCGACCCATAGCTGGTTCTTTGCCATCAAATATGCGCAATGCCTTCAACACGTCTTCAGTCATGTGCACGTAATTCACGCATCGTTGTCAGAAGCCCACATCTTCAATAGTTGACACCACATTACGTGCAGTTGTAACTGCTGGCGGTCCATTCTGTCTATTTTGTAGACCATCAAAGTAATTTTGAACGCACGCATGATCTTTCAACCGTAGTAGTACTCCTCGAAGTTTCTCCAATCGGTGCAACATGAGGAAATTACAAGCAAAGCGGGTTTCGTTTGGCACTACGAGCTGAAGGTTCGGACTCAACTCTCGAAAAGCAGACATGGTCGTATGATGGTTTCAAATGTACTGGCACAATCTTCTTGCCCTCTCAATTAAATCTTTGAATTCAGGTGCTTTGGCCCAATCTTCCAACATGAGATCCAAGGCATGTGGCATGCAGCCCTGCTTGAAAATGTGGGGGTACGTGTGAACGATATCTCCAATGCTCCAAGCATGTTCCCTGCATTATCTGTACACACCTGCGTCACGTGTTTCAAACCCACTTTCTCAATGAATACTTTCATCTGGTCCGCTATGTAACACATGTCCTTTTTGTTGTTGGTAGTGTCAATGGATCCCAAAAATACATCACCGGTAGGGCACGGCATCATCACATTCATTAGGGGTCTCCGGTTCACGTCATCCCAACCATCAGTGTATATCGACACTCCATAATGCTTCACTGCAAAACCAACTTTGGTTTCGATTTGCTTCTCGATTTGCAACCTCTTGGGTTCAATCAACCTAATCCTGAACTGATGATAAGAAGGTGGACTGTATTCAAACTTTGTCACTGAGGTTGCCCTCACTGCCTCAATAAAGGTTGGATTCCTTGCCACATTAAATGGCACGTTTGCCTCGTAAAAAAACGATGCCCACTTGTCATTCAACTCCTTCCTCTTTGCAATGTTAAAAGCATCCTTCATGCGTTGCTGAAGTAATGTCCCAGATCTCGTGGAATTTGATGCAGCAAGACTTTGGGACCTTTGTATTGGGTCATTTCCATCAGGGAGAGTAACCTCTTCAGCTTGGTCTCCACCGGGGCCCCCTCCCGTCACTTCGTTTTGAGTGGATTGGCTTGAACTTGCAACTGGAATCACTCTCGATGGACCACCCAGAATTGATTCTCCTTCGTACATGTCCTCGGGGCTCAATCGTTGCGGGACAAAGTTTGCACAATTTGCAAATCAAAGGCGCACAGCTCGCGGCGCACTAAGACAAATTGACCTCTCGGACTTCGTGCCATATCCAAAGTGAGTAAACGCACGCTCGCGTTTATAGCTGAATGTTGCATTGCAAAAAACATAGCTCACTTTATTCCCATTATCAAAGAAATTATACCATGGTTCCCATTCTTTTGTTTGCCTTCGTTGACTTCCCATTGTGTTCACGACGAATGGAAATGTGTTCTTCGAGGACGTAGAAGAGGCTATCACACCGAATGAAAAGAACAAAATAATAGTTAGCGCCAATCCACTGCTTGAACTGATTTTTACATCACCTCAGTAGCAAACCAGGGCCATTTGCCACCCAAGTAGACTCACAAGGAGCTCAAACTGAATTGAAGTCCAAGATATGAGGCCAAGATGACAAATGTGGGGAAGTCACAAGAAAGAGGTTGCCTTTATATCCTGGGAGTGCAGGGGCGCAGACGGATTTTGCAAGGGCGGGGACATCAGAGAAGGACAAGTTTGGTGAAAAACGTCATACTTCTTTCTATCAGGGCGCGGACATCAGGACACGGCGCGGACGTCTAGTCAAGGAGCGAACATCTGGTCAAGGCGCGGACGTTCTGGAGGGGCGTGGACGTCTGGTCAGGGCGCGGATGTCCTGGAAGGGTGCGGATGTCTTGGCGCAGACGTCCTGGAAAGGGCACGGACGTCCCACTCCTCAGCCACAATATGGGGGGAAGTTGAAATAGAAGTTGAACTTGGTCGTGGGATCTTTTTTTCCATGGAGAGGAGGAACCCATTAATGCAGCCAGCCTTTAATTTGATTTCAGGGGAATATCTTCAAGTCAATGGCTGCATTAAGGGGTCCAACCACTTTTTGAGTTCAAAGACAATGTATGGAAGCATGTTGCTCCCTTCTTGGGCCCGAACCTCTCCTTCTTGCCTTCACCAAGCACTTGAGAACTAGGACTCACCCAAAAATTAATAATTTAGAAAATGAAAATGAACTTTTAAGCAAGAAGGATAAGATTTGTGTGAGTAGAATCCCAAAGGGTTTGGAGTCCTAATGAAATACAAGGTACATATTTGTTTATATTTGAGTTTAAGGATTCATTTTTTATTCTTCTAATTAGAACCTATTTGGGATTTAAGGTTTGGAGTTTACAAATCAAATCATAACCAATTTATATTTTGGGGGCTTTTTGTTGAAGGCTTCATTTTTGAAATAAATAGCTAGAAGGATTTGGATTGAAATCAAATACAAATTATAATGCATTGAAATATATTAGAAGGATTTGTTTCCAAAAAAAGAGTCTACAAGGACTTGGGTCTTCAAAACTTCAACGATATATTCTTAGAATGGTGATCCTAGAAGGATTTGGGATTGAAATCAAATACCACTTAAGTTATTTTGGAATTCAAGTTCAACCGTATATTTTTGTAATGGGGATACCAAATTGGTTTGGGTCTTGGGGATTGAAATTAAATACTAGTCGTGTTATTTTTGAATTCAATCATTCAATGATAATATTTAATTTGTGCAATGGGATGATTCTAGAACTTTAGAAGGGTTTGGCATAGAAATCAAATACCACTTGTTATTTTGGAATTCAAGTTCAACGGTACTTTAACTATTTTTGGGTAATGGGATCGGAGAAGGCTTTTGCATTGAGATGAAATACTTGTTAAGATTTTTGTGAAATTCACCTTCAACATTTTTTTTGGTAAGGGACTAAGGGGCTACTAGAGTGTTTAGGATTGCAATGAAGTACTATTTAAGATAATTTTGTGTTCAAGTTTGTAAGTTCGCGTGTTCAAGTTTGTCATGTAGAGAGTTCAAATTTGGATTGGAGGGAATTTGAGCTTTTCTTGAAGTTAGTTCAACCTTGGCTTGGAGGGAGTTCAAACTTGGCTTGGAAGGAGTTCGAACTTAGTTTGGAGGGATTCCAGGTCTATCACTTGGATACGTTTCTTCACATACACCCAGGTCAGGTGTGAGCTCCCAATTTGTCACTTGGGATTCGTAAAATTATTTTTTTGGAAATTTGCAAATTAAAGCTAAGAAAAATATACAAAAAGACATAAAAAGAGTGTAGAACCAAAATAGGGTTGTAACATACCCATTATGGTATTTGGTCTAGATTTGTGTTTAGATTTAGAATCCCACCAAACCTGGCCCAAAAATAGGTAAAAAGAACAAAACGATTAGATTTGGAGGATTCAAGTCACATAGGCCCAAAAGGGCTAAATCCCATCATGAATGTGGCAATTCATGGCTAAGTCGGTCCGAGGGATCCACAACGAGGCCACTAGGTTGGGTCCTAGAGTTAGGTTTAGAATTCCCCAAACCCCGATTGTTAGCATGCAGGAGCCACTAACACAAGACCGGGCCCGTGGAGGAATCTATAGCCCAAGGATGGTGTCCGAGGGTAAATCCCATGGCAGGAGTCCAACGATGAAATTGATTTGCCAAGATTCCTTCATCTGCAAAAGATTTCCGCACCATCGATAATTCAAGGAGATGGCCAATTCATCTCCATTGACCAATTGTGCCATGTACGGAAATGCACCTGCACATCTTCCATGTGACCCCCTGAGAGGTCATGTGAAAAATCCCGTCATCTTCCGACTTGCAAAAGAACCTTTTGCGGGTGGTCAACCCTGGTAACCTCCAACGGGAATTTCATGGAAATTACCCAGGTTGCCAGAAAATCTCACTAAAAATTAGACTAGCTTGTTTTATGTTAATAATGCGCTCCGCGAAGTTTCACAACATTTCGATAGCAGCAAGTACCCGAACCGGCGAGATTCCTTGGGAATTAATCACGTGGCGGGGTCCCCACCGCGTTGACCGGCGTTCCGGGACCATACGATGGCGAAACGAAGTCAACCAAGAGTCTTTTCCGACTCCCTCACACCTACCAGAGACCCTAGGCTATTTACATTTCTCAAAATAGGAGACCCCCAAGATCTAGGATTTTACCACGGTTTAGTTTTTAAACTAAATTAGCCTACGATGGCTTTTTGTCCTCGGTACGTAGGGTAGGGGGGTTTTGGACTAAACACGGCAATCTGGAGCCAATGGCACAATCCGTTTGACGATTGGAGTTAATCTCCAAAAGTTAGGAGGTTGGTCCAGCTTAGATAGGTAAAAGTAGTTTTTTAGGGATTAGGATGAAAATCTTTGAAGATGAGGATGAAAATCCAAGTTGATAAGGTTAACTTAGAGCTCTTGAGGGAGGGGTGGGGCCTTGGAAACCTATTTAAGGTCCCCATTTTTCTCTCAAGAACACCCCCAAATCTTGTTTTGGGTCCGTGGGTCCAACTTATGTTGGGATTTTTGGCGTTTTAGCCAAGAAACCTCTACGGTGTTTTTGGAGCACTTTTGGCTCCTTTTGTTGTTATATTTCAAGCTTTGAAGGTCCTTGGGGTCCTTCTACCTTGCCTTGTATACACTTTGTGTGTGTTTGTATATACTCTTGTTGTTATTCGGAAATCTTTCTATCTTTGGTGTATCCTTGTGAACTAACTTGTTTGTTGAGAGTCTTTTGTCATTGTACTAACCCTAGAGCACCCCCCCCACCGTACCTTGGCGATGCCGCTTTGGAGGGCCTTTAGTCTTTGAGTGTTGCCTTATTACTAACTCCCTTGTGATTACTTGAGTTCTATACGTGTTGTGGGTACTATTTAGAAACTAACCTTGTTCTTCTCTTATCGACATTGTAGTGGTCCCCCTTCGGGATGGCGAAGCTTTGACTTTGTGGAGTGTTTTCTTTAAGTGTTTTTTGTCCACCTTCTTCTAACTTCTCTCTTGTTAAGTGGACCCCCCTTCGGGACGGCGGAGCTTTGAACCTATATGTTAGAAATTGTCATAGAATTTAGAGTGTTATCAAAAATACGGTGAAGCTTTGAACCCCCCCTTCCTTTGATCATTTCAACGTAGTTAGGCCTTTTTGCCTTATTTGGGTCAAATTGTTATTGTAATATTAGTCTTTCTTTAGGGCCGAGACCAAGGGTGTGGTCAGACCGCTAAGAAGAAGGGTTAGTACAAATTGAAGTTTAGAATCTCATAGTAGAGGTCAAGAGCTTTCAAAAACCATAAAATACAAAGAAAACCGAGTTAAATTGAGAGAGATATAAGCAAATGAAGTTTCAAACACTAATTAGTACTCAAAACTTCATCCATGCATAACTTTTGCTAGGAAAGTCCGATTTGCAAGTTCCGCATCAACTTAGAAAGCTGGTTTTAGCCTCTACAAAAAAAACATATTAGAAGTCTAAAAGTAGTAAGCTGTCAAAAGTCAGACCGACAACTAAGGCATTTTGATAGGGAGATTAAAAAATAGATTAGGAGGAAAGGGAGGAAAAAGAAAGAAAGGGAAGGGAGAGAATAGAAGCAACACCTCTAGTCTTTCACGCACACACCTGCAAACAAGCACTCTCAACTCTCTCACCACAAACACAACAAAAGCAAGAATGGAAGGAGATTAGTGAAGAAGAAGTTGAAATGGGTGGGAGAAGGTGAGAGACGATAAATAGTGGCCTAGGCCTAGGATTAGATAGGCTTAGGGAAGAAAATCTTGAGAATTTGTAGTGACCATTGGGAGGAGGATTAGACTGACTCAAAGACAAAGTTGCGTAAGAGGGTAGGAGGAATATTAAGATCACCTTGGAATTTGAGACAAGTGTAAGACTTTTGTGTAAGAGGGTAGGAAGAACATTAAGATCACCTTGGAAGTTGAGACCATAGTGTAAGACTCATAAAAGTTTAGGTGGAATAGTACTAGTGTAGAAGGAGGGAAGGAGAAAGAAAAGAAAGGAGGAAGGGAAAGAAGGAGGTTAGATTGCACGGATCCAACTTTTCGAAACATAAGCGGTAAATTTGGGAAAGATTTCCACAACCCAAGGGCCACCATGGAGTATGGAAATGTACGCACGGATGCGGACGAGCGTATTTCCGACACTGGTAGTGACGAGGTGAGTTCTTGAATCAATACTTGGTGTTTTCTCCTCATTAGCATTGATTTCCTTAATTAGCCCTTTTCACGTGAATAGTAAACCGTGATAAGTAAAGGAAAAAATTAGAAATAGAAGTTAAAAGTTTAGAGGTAAATTAGGAGTAAAAACTTAGAGTTAAATTTAGGAGTAAAACCTTAGAATCAAATCTAGGAGTGAAAATCTAGAGTTAGTTTTAGGGGTAAAAACCTAGAGTTAAATTTAGGAGTAAAAATCTAGAGTTAAATATTAGGAATAAAAATTTAGAGTTACTTTGGAATAAAAACCGAGGGTAAAAGTCAAACCATAGAATCAAAAGCGGAAGCAAAAGTTAGAGTTAGTACTTGGGAGTCAAAATCTAGAGTTCTATTTAGAAGTAGGGAATTAGAGGAAGAATTAAGCTTAGGATTAGCCCGTAGAGTCAAAACTTCCGAAAGAAGTGTCAACCCCCAAGAGATAGTCTTGGAGGTTCATGGAAGGAACGTAAGGGTTCCCCTTTCACGTAGTTAGGGACGTTAGAAATGACGCCAACTACCAAGCCAATCCTAGACATAGGATAGATAGTTAGGGAGTCAAGAATTAACGTCACCTTTGATCATTACAGTCAGCTTGTTAGTTATCCATGCATTTTTAGTAGTTTCGCTGCCATCCACGACACTTAGAAACCGTTAGCAAAAAAGATCCATTGCTTGGAAGGCACAATGGACCGTGCTCACAACACCCCCATATATTCAAAAGGTGGATAAAGGCAGAGAACCTAGTTGGTGTTTGCCTGATTATCAAAGGTGGGTAATCTTGCGCCCACATCAGGGCGCGGACGTCTGGACACGGCGTGGACGTCTGGATACGGCGCGGACGTCAAGACATGGCACGGACGTCAGGGCGCGGACTCCAGGACACGACGCAGACGTCCTGGAGGGGCACGGACGTTTGGAAAGGGCGCGGACGTCCCACTCCTCAACCACAATATGGGGGGAAGTTGAAATAGAAGTTGAACTTGGTCGTGGGATCTTCTTTTCCATGGAGAGGAGGAACCCATTAATGCAGCCAGCCTTTAATTTGATTTCAGGGGAATATCTTCAAGTCAATGGCTGCATTAAGGGGTCCAACCACTTTTTGAGTTCAAAGACAATGTATGGAAGCATGTTGCTCCCTTCTTGGGCCCGAACCTCTCCTTCTTGCCTTCACCAAACACTTGAGAACTAAGACCCAACCTGCAAAAGGAAGTTTCAAAAAATGAAAATGGACGTGCTCGCTTTAATTATAAAAAATTTGAAAGTAGACGCTAGAGGTTTTTGGATTTATAACAAAAGATAAGGTACATATTTTTTTTTTATTCAAGTTGAAGGATGCCTTTATGAATTCTCCAAATACGAACTAAAAGGGTTATGAGTTCAAAAAACAAATCAAACACGTCTCCTATTTTGTAGATTCTAATTGAGTGGGTTTATTTTTGGTAATGGAGGCTACAAGGGTTTGGAAATAGGAATTCTCATCTATGACATATTACAATGTTTTCAAATGTATTTTAAGGATTTATTTTTGAAAATAGAAGCTACAAGGATTTGGAAAGGAAACAAAATGCAAGTTCTAATGATTTTGAAGCAAGTTCAAGGCTTTAGTCTTGTTATTGGATGCTACAAAGGTTTTGATTTCAAATCATATAGAAGGTATGTTTTATTTAGTTATTGTTGAAGGCTTTACGGTGTTGATAAATTGTTGTTCTAAGTATTTAAAATTCAAATCAAATACAAGCTAAATGCTATGCGCTTGTACTTCAAGGCCTTCAAGTTGAAGTACGGGTTATAAAGATTTGGAAATCCCTTCAAATACAAGTTAATATTTTTGGGTTCTACTTCAAGGGTTCATTTGTGTATAGGATGTATTTGAAATTTTTAATAGAAGCGTACCAAAAAGAAGACTACTATGTTTAGAATAGTAGGATGTGTCATGTGTGGAATTATTTATAAAAGATATTGACCGTTGCATTTTTAGATTTTAACAATTATTGATGCTCAATTATAGAGGCAAAAAATGCAGCTTTTGGAGACAAAAAATTATAAGAAGATGAATAGTGCTTTTATCCCCTTGGAAAAAAATTGTTTTGAAATCTAAAGCAAATGCAGTATTTCTTTATTTTTATAAATGAGAAATAAAAAATTCTCTAGAATTTATACAAATTTGGAAACAGAAGAAATAGAAAGCCAGAATTAACTGAATTGGATCATACCAAAAAAATTTAAATTTATATATACAATTCTCTTAAATTTTAATAATTGATAGTTGATAGCATAATGTTTGGAACCAAACAATGGAATATTAGCATAATGTTTGGAAGATTCCAAAAAGATTTGGAATCAGTCCAATTATTTTTGTGTTCTTAAGTCTTAACCCCTAAAGGACCAAACATCGTTTGTTGGCAATATAGTTATTTTGGGCCACTCCCTACGAATGGAATTTTTATTTTTTTTCTTTGAAAGTTTAACAAAACATTTTTCCAAGGAGTAGCTTCAACTCTTTAAGGCCCAACAATTTTCATAACTTTTCACTATACGGTTAAAAAGTTATTGTATGATTTGTAATTTTCATTGCTTGGCGGGCAACTCAGACAACAAATAAAACTTTTTTTAAAATCACTTTTAAGAAAAATAAAAAGCTGAAATTGGTTCTCTAGATTTATATATACATGGGAAGCTTTGAGTTATTCCATTTTGATTTATGAGATGAAAGTTATGAGGAGTTTTAGTTGAAGGTAGTTAGCGGGGAGTTATGGAATCTCCACTCTAAAATAAACTTTGAAGTCTTTCATTTAACTCAATTTTCAATGTTTTTGGCATAAAATAAAAAATTTAGGTGTAGATAGTTTATTACAACATTACAACCATTGGGATTGGCATTTTTCAATTCTATAACTAAATTGCTACCAATTTAGTATTTTGAATCATTCTCTACATCTTTCTACTTACAAATTTTTTCCTATATGTTGTAGAGTTCAAAATGATCTAAATTTTTTGAAGCATGTAGCCAACTTGCCTTGAAGAATGAATCCAAAGAAGCACCACCATTTTGGACATTTTTTTATAATGATCTGACCTTGTGAAGTGCAGCTGCCCGGATTTTCGCATGGGAAAAAAAAGGGATTTTTGTCACCTCAGACACCTATATCTTGCAATCTATAAGGCGGAAATTTCTGAAATTTTTTTCCCATCTTCTCAAACCAGTTGACTACAAGATCCTATGGTTACATGTGTCCAAAAATGTTTTTTTCTCCAAAACTTGGTACTTGTACTAGAAATGGCAGTTTCGAAGTGTTCTAGTTGAAAACATAGCCAGAAACCTTTATGGATGAGGGCTCTAAAACGGCCCAGGCATTTTCAACCATCCAATAGGGGCTCTGAAATGGACATGTGAATTGTGGAAAATGGAAATGTGAATTACAATGGAGGTTATGGAGCTTGATGAGATTGGTTTTAACTTCTTCAATGGATGGTTTAAGAGCCACATGGGGTTCATTCCTAACTAAGTGGTTAGGTGTCTACTAATTTAATTCAAAGTTAGAGTTTGTTGTTCAACTACCTTCTTATAAGCATTGAAAAATTTGAAATAATGATTAAATCAAGCATTCATTTCAGATTTAGAAAGGGATGCTTTTAGAAACCATTTCAATTGCTTTGTACATGTTGCAATGCTAGTTTTCGAACAAGGCCTGATTTTTTTTCAAACTATGCATGGATGGATTTCTGAGGGCCTATATTCACAAATAGGGACCTACAGTATATTGTGTTCAAAAATTCGTAACTAATTCAATAATGCTTCAAAAAATATGAAACAACTTGAGTTAGATTCCTCATCTATTTTTCTTTGACTGAAAAATAAACTAAAAATACTTCCATTTGAGGAGATACATGAAAAAGGCAGATCAGCACTTAGATGGTTGCTTTTTGAGCCTCTTACCTTAGGGGTTAATTGCACCAAATTAAATTTTTAATTCAAGAACTTCCTCAAAATCCAAAATTGAATTGTTTTTTGGGCTATAACCACTTTGTTTGTGCAAAATAATGATTAGGGATGTCCAAGAATATATATTTTGCATCCCTACTATTACGTTCATTTAAAAAAAATTATGTCTACTCCCTTTTTTCTATTACACTACATTTTGTAATTTTTTTTTAAAATAGTTAAAATATTTCTCACATTGAAATGTTGATAATCATAAAGTATAATAAGTTTATAAACTTATCACTCAAGAAGTTCTTAGTCAAGGAATTATACATGCATCACGCAAAGGAATTCAACAATTCAATAATCATTAATCAATATATGTATTTCATATGCATCATGTAGTACAAAACTGGAAAAGCATATAGCGCATTTTTCATGAGAAAATATGCATATCTACAAGTCTTTGTCTAATATTATTTAAAAAACCAAACTACTGAAGTAGCAATTCTATAAGCATCGGTAATGGTAAGTGCCTAAGTGTATACACAAAATATGATTTGCTAATTAGTAATTACTACACTAGAAAATGCACTTAGTCAATGTTCATTGGACTATTCATAGTGCCATTGGGTCCAGCTTCATTGTCGTGCGTGCTGTGTTGCATGGAAAAATCTTCAACGGAGCCTACTTGAAGTCTACGAACCGCAGACCGAGTTCTCCTCACTGGTTCGTCTTCTTCCAAAATGGCCCTCATAATTTGCGATTGCTTGAGGCTCTCTAGCGCTCGGCGTGTATCCAGGCTATGCTGCTCAAGGAGGAAATTCAGCCCTTCGTTTCTGAAAGTTTTCCTCCACTCAGATTCTGATAATTGAGCAAGCTCCGCCGGATTGGGCATGTCAGGGTCCTCCCCAATTCCAACACCGTCGTCATCGATGACACGGATTCCATCAACGCCCCACAACCAACGCCTGGGGTGAGGTCCAAATTGAAACTTCTTTCCAACCTCGTCCCAATGTCCATTGAAGCATTGGAAGAAAAAATTCCGTCGTCCTTGGCTCTGCCTGTCTTTCATTGGAATCAAGTGGTGGCAGACTTGGATAATTTGATCTGGGTCACTCTCCCAACTAATTTCAACACCAACCTGTGGCTTGTCCAACGATGTCATTTGTAATTTCTAGCTCCACACCAAGTCTGTTCCCCACATATTATAGTGATCATGAGCATTATTGATATGGAATTCCCAATGTGGTGACATGTATTGGATTAAGCCAAACAATTTGTACAAGCGCTTGTGGAAAGGAAACTTGCACAATGCGCATCGATGACGGATAATCATGGAACTAATGAAGCAAAATAGGTGGTACAAGTGGTTGCACGTGCCCAAGTGCATTCCACCTTCAGGGCCAAATGGATTCATACAAATGGGGCATACGGTCCCATCGTGGACAAAACTTGAAGGATTTGGCCACTCCAACAACGGCTCCCCTTTGTAGTTGAATTTTGACCCAAACTAATTTTTGTAATCCCACCCTTCTTGGGACCAATCAATGATTGTTTTTTGACTTTTTTCACCATCAACTCCATCAAGCTCGATGGTTTCCATGTTGGGAGTGAAAAGATCATCCACAAGGGCCCATGAAGTCAAGCCAAACACTCTTTCTTGATTGTGCTGATTGTAACTGTGGTCCATTTTCTTGAATTCAACTACCAATTGTCGGGTTTTGTCGGCGGTGAACTCGCATGCCAACTTCCATTGGTAGTACTGCTCCACCAAGGCATGCAAACGACTTTTTAATTTTTGGTTTTCTGCTCGCAAGTCGTTCAGCTCAGAGCTATTGTCTATAACCATGCTTTCAACTTCAGTTTGCATTGGTACGTTGGCGGAGGTGGGAAGTTCAGGAAAGACCAATGAATCTTCTTCTTTAGACATGGTAGCAGCATCGTGCACATTTTGCACCAAAATTTGAGAATCGCGAGGAGGTCCTTCTGCGTGTCCTCATGGATCCTGACCATTGTTCATCATTTGTGGTGCTTGTAGAGATTGCCGAAGCTCCTCTATCTCACGTGCTTGTTGAGCAATTACTTTGTCTTTGCGCTTGATTTCTTCCCTAAAGTTGCCCACATCTTCATACAGAGCATGCATTTCAACACTTGTGTCTTGTAACTGCACCCTCAAGCTCTGTATGTCTTGTGCAGCAGTCATGACATCAACAATTCCAATAGTTGATTCATCAGGCGCTTGGATCTATCCCGCAGGAATTCCAACCACTGGTTCCTCAAGGCCATAGAATTGCACATGAGCACCTTGCTCCGGAAGTTCTTCACGAACTGCACGTTGAGCCCTCCGCCTTTTTGCACGTTGTTCTCCTCTATGGATTAATACCTTTGGTTCATGAGTCCCGTCAGAGTCATTGTCCGTTGTAGAGTTTGCTGTCTTATAAGTGTCGGGTGACTCAATACGTGTGTTGAACCTGCCCAGCCCTCCTTTAGAATACCTCAGAACCCCCTTTGCAATTATTCCATCACATGGTTTCAGTATTGTAATCTTAGATGGCGTCTTCTTCAAGGTGGACCAATCCACCCGCTTGTTCAATTTGACCTCTGCATGCACACCTTGTGCAATGAAAAGGTGGACTTCATTCCTTCTTACAATGGGTTTGTTGTACAACACCTGATATACTTCGATGCATTGTTGTTTGAAGGCTTCATCGATGCAATATTTCAAGTTCGCTTTATGGAACCGGTGGTGATGGTTGTGCCGCTCTTTCGGGAAGGCCTTGTCAATGTGGCATCATTCGATGTAAGTGGTGCAAGTCTCTATACTCCATGGGTTAGGTACTTCATTCCAACCCCTAAATGCAAGTTTGTTGGGGTTTCAAAATACGTGTAATCTCTTTAGATGTATTTTTCCCAGCTTTTCTCGGGGACCGTCTTTTTCTTCTTTGTTAGTGCTCGGTGGGTCGCGATCGTGAAAAATGACGTTCGAAATCGTTAGTGCTCGTTGGTGTACACCAACAACCAGCTCAATGAAGAAGTGGAAGATTTGGAATATGCAGGGCGGGGACGCCTTTATGTAGTCGGGGACGTCCCCGAGCCAAGGGGTGGACGCGTCCGCGTAGGGAAAGGAACGCGTCCCCACCCTTGCGTAGACCCGTCCGTGCTCCGACACGGGGACACGAACCATGCGGGGCCGGCTCGCGTCCCCCCGAGCCGACGCGGGGACGTCCGCATCCTATCCTTGCCAGGGCGCAGATGTAGGACTATAAAACCCCACCTAAACCCCCATTTGTCTTTGCCAAGTCCACGCCCTACGCCTCATACCTTTGTTTGTGAAAGCAACCTTTGGACGTGAGTTTGGTGGGTGATCGGGCTTGGCCTACATATAGCACCTGTTTTTTTTTATTTTTTCCAGAGTTTTGGTGGTTCTAAAAGATTGTACAATGGCAAGAGAAGGGGATGAGTCATCAGGTCTCCGAACGGTATTTAAAGACTTGGATGCAAATTTTGAGGTGATACCTCCAGCATCGAATGTATCAGTGGCTTCAGGGTCATCCAATCCCTCATCATCCAGCAGGTCGAAGCGCAAAAATCAACCTAATTTAGACATGTCCCCCCATAAATATGTGCTCAAGGCTAGAGCAATAGCGGTAATCTTTTACAAACAATGAAGCTCTGGAATGATGTCCAGAGAATATGTGAACTACAACGAAGCAGGATACTACAACTTGACTAGTGAAGTGTGGCGAGAGTTGGAGACCAAATTTAGAGCATCAGAGCGATTCAACAATTATCAGGATTATTGGTTGCACTCTGAGTGGTTGGGTAAACAAGTGTCACAGTTGACCACCAATATTGTGGCAAATTGGTATTATCACACAAAGAAGAAGGAGGATGGTAGTGATTGGGACACGCATGACAAGGAATTTGCTTCGAGATTGATCCAGATTCAAAAGTTCTCCCAACAATATTCTTCTTCCCAGAGAAAAAAACAAGCACCATGGAAAGCGACGCTTGAAGACCAAATATGAGCTCATTGCGTTAGCGGAACATTCAAGTGGCTGGAAAGTTGCATGAAAGTGAATCCCATGCCAAATTAGACCGCGACTGGATCATATAGGACCGTGAGGAAGGTGGTGCTGACAAGACTAGGACGATGCTATTTTGCGTGCGGTGAGCGTAGAGCATAGAGCGGTGAGCGTAGTTTTGCGAGCCTAGGGTCCCCTAAAATGGGCATATTCTATAAAAGTAAAAGTAGAAGATAGAATCTAAGTTAAACATAAAGTAAAAATAAAAATAGTTGTACAAAAGTAGGGCCCTATAGCCGTGAGGTTAGTCGAATGTGAAACAATTGACCATGGTAATAGGCGACACAGGTGATCAAATGGCAAACAGGGACGATTCATTTTCGGAATTGCGTAGGTGCCCTATGGCTGTGGATACCCTATGGCCGTTCTTATCCTATGGCCGTTGTTACCCTGAGGTCACGGGAAGAGTTCCTTAAAATAAAATAAGTTATCTTTGGATATAATCACACCAATAACAAGAATAGAACATTTCATATTCCTTAGAAAACTGCAACCATGAGTGTGTCTCCAATAGTTGAAGGAGAAATTGGAAATTATTGTAGATACCCATATTGGAACCAGAAACCACTTTGGGGGGCTTCAACAGTTGTGTATTTTTTTGGATTTCCAATTTTGAAACAGAAACAACTTTGTCGGCTAACCAATTTTATATATTTTTGGATTCCCAGTTAGGAACAAGCAATCACTTTGAGGGCATCAACATTTGTGTATTTTCTGGGATTTCCACTTTTGAAGTAGAAATCAGTTTAGGGCTTTAGGGAGTGTCTCCAACAGTTGAAGAAAAAAATGGAAACTATCGTGGATTTTTTCATGTCATAGAGATGAAAAAAATGTACTCAAAAAACATCCATTCATGAAAATTACAATCTGAATGCATTCAACGATGATAGAGCAAACAGACTGCAACAAGTTTATGAACAAATTGATTAATAAACGGGTTACGATTGAAATCATGGAGACTTCGCATGTAAAACTTCCTCAAATTTAGGAGGGTTTGAGGTTTAGTGTTTAGTATGTTAAATTATTCCCCAGTCATTGAGAGTGTAGTCCAAGCCACAAATACTTCGGAGAATTGATGTATTTAAGCTGATCAGTTAGACAACCACATTCAAGTACACTTCGAATGGATGCTAAGATAAACCATTCACTGATATATACACACTTTGAACATTACAAATGGAAGCACAAGATGTATGTGTGTGAAAATAATTATAACAATAAATCCGATAGACAATGAAATTATCAAAATGAGAAAGTGGAAAAACTGCCAGATGATACTGGTCTTGGTTCTATATCAACATCGGCCTTGTCATCAATAAAAAGACGAACGCGTCTACCAGAACATCTACTAGTGGACGTGGAGGTCGGAGAAGATCCTGCCGCCTGCAACACAGCAACTTTTGCGTCCCACGGCGCCATAAAATAGTCTCTGTTTGGAGAATGTAGTAAAGAAATCACTCTGAGACAAACGAATTTGTGTTAGTGAACTGATCACAAACAAGAAAATGAAACAAATTAGAATCAAGTAGAAAACGTACTTACTAAATCTGTTCTTTTTCGTGATATGCCGAATAGGGACGTCCAGTGCAATCTCTGCTGGAGTCTCGGAAGCTTCAGGTGGAATTGGAGGTGAAGCTTCAACTTGATCCAAGTACTCCAACTTAGCCCGAAAGATCTCGATGTCGTCTTCGAGGGCTACAATGTGTCGTCCAATAGCTTTGCAAGCTTGAACAGAGATATCTGAATTTGGATGAAGCAATTTATTTTTAGAAATGACTCAAAAAATGAGAGGAAAGACTATTTACCAAGAGAAGCATCACGATAGAAAAGACTATTCACCAAGAGAAACAGATGCATCCAGGATGACGGATCCCGGCATTGTAAAAGCCTCGATCAACATTTGAAGGAAAACTGGATTCTTCTCATGGGCGCCTCTCCACGGAACAGATCCATTCATGGATTGAGTGACCGCCGTAGTGAAATTGAACAACACATCAGTTTCAGCAACTCCCATTCCGAACTCCACTAGTGCTTGGTCGGTCGCAATTGTGAATTCGCTAGCATCCATGGCACGGTGAATGAAGAACTGAATCCGGAATCCTTTGCTCTGAAAATGGACATTACAGTCAAATTGAATTAGAACAAGGAGAAACTGTAGAATGCATTGAATTCAAGTATTGATTTGAAACAGTAGTTACTTTATATGTTGAATTGTAAAACGACGCAGAGGGCAGGTCATTAATTCCCCACCACTCTCGATGCAGAACGAAGTTGTAGCCATGTGCATAGGCCAGCACATCGCTTCGGATCTTTGGAACATCTGGCACAAACAACAAAATTGTACTCGCACCGTGAAGAAAGTGTTCCGCAAACTCAAATAGACTTTTAGTATGTTGCTTCGAGTACGCATTCCAGGCAGGGACATCGCCGGGGTTTGCCAAAATGGACGGAACCTAGAGGCCATCTTTGATATCGCCAAGAATCAAATCAAAGCCACTGTGCGGACAAGACTTATTCAAAGCCTTTTCACCATCTTCTTCCTTGACCTGGAGATTACAGAAGGTGGAATTGGTTAATTCATACTTAACAGAAGTACCAGAACAATCCCGTCTGCCTCTAAACGCACAGGAATTAGTGAAAGAAAAGTGGGGAATGAAAAGACAAACCTTGAGAACAAACTTGTTCACTGTGTCAAGGCAAATGTGCACCTCTGGAAGAGCCTCCATAATGTGAGAGAGGCTGGTATTCTGAACACAGACAATGGATTTAAACGAAGATCCTGATGCCGAAGCTGATATCCGAGAGGCGACTGCGCTTTTGAGCTTGTGCGTAACAAACGACAGCGGGCTAATGAGGCCAGGAAGAGAAGAAAAATGCAGATTTTGAGCACCACTAGGAGTGAGCTGCAAAGGTCTGGGCAGAACCAACTCCTTCGCCTCCATTTCCATATCCTCTTTACGCGGTGGATCGTGAATCGTCTTCAACCCAGCCAAATCGGGTTGCACCGTGTTCCTCAAATCAATCTCAAAGTGCGGAGGATTGTTCAAGGGGCAGTCAATATACCACCCACAGACTTCCCAGTGCTCTTTCTTCCACTTTCTCGCGATCTCATCCGATATCATACAATTCTCAGCACGTTTGTCCAAGTAGCTTGGGAAGAACGACGGCGTCTTTGATGTGGCGTTCCTTGCATACAACACAAACTTGAAATACCGGTAGAGAATCCTCGCGACAGCCTTGTCAAGACCGACCTGAAACTCAGGAGGATGATTCTTGTGAACTCCTTTGCCATCAAACACATGGGAGAATGCTGTATCCCAAAGCTGGATACGATTTTGCTCTACGTAATCAGCAATGCAAGGAATTGGACTTTCCCAGGCGGTTGATAATTGATTGTGACATCCAACTCAGAAAGAGTCGCATCGAACAATTCCTGCACCGCACTCGCCAACTACAACAGGGAATTAGTGACAACTCTTAGATGACAGCATTAAGTTAATGAAAATAATAGAACATGTAGACACTGTACCTGAGCCCACCAGGTGGCCTTGTGAAGCCAGTCGGGAAATGCATGATCCGGGAACTTGTTTTTCGGGAACCTCATTACTTCTCGAAGCGAGGCAGGTTTGTTCTTCCGCTCCAGCAATTTGACTTTCACTACCGCGTCCATGATCAAGGTTGAAAGATACCACAACTTCTCTTGGGACATCTCCGGGTCATCTTCTCGGTTTTCATAATGAATCCTAACTTGCTCCAGGAACTGCGGTGTTTGCCTCGGGTCAGCAATGGGGAGTTGTTTCTTCACATCAGATGACATATCCTTCTTCACTTTATCCACGGCCTTCCCAATGACATCGTACAGCTTCCCTGTAGTCCATTCACTTGATTTCTCTGGATACTTTTCCTTGAATCTCCTGGTGGCGTAAGCTACTGCCTCACCCAACTCTTGCTGCAAGACAACAGACGAGACGCCAGAAAGAATTAATTTTGAAGAAATATAAGAATCATGGTGCAAAACAATGATATTCTCAATACAACTATCGCAACGGAAGTACACAGCAGATGGAATTAAGTGCATTGGATTTGGAGTGCCGACATCGGCAGCCCCTATAGTGGTGTCCCCAACAGCTGAGCATATTGAACCACTGGGAGGGGTGCCGATATCGGCACTCCATTTTAAGACTCTCAGACCAAACAATAGACGTCACTAAACAGCGATAATGTCTCAAATCATCAAGCATGACACTGGACGGTACTTGATAGAGAATGCTTATGAGCCCGTCAAGCGTCAATGTGTACCAAGTTCGGGTCTTCGACCTCTGCTTCTTTTCGGCGTCAGCTAGCTCTTTAGTGGTAACTAGATTATCGTAATAGGACAAAGGTTGGCCAGCAATACTCTGAAGCCGGTAGAGTTTATGTACAAGGTTTAACTTCACATGGCAGGTCTGGTTTCTTCTGTTTCAGTAGTTGAGAGTAAGAACACAAGAGCAGACATACTTCACAGTAAACCAGGGAGAGAAAAGGGCACTGACTCGTGGATTACTAGTTCACTTGGTGCAACGCGGTGAGGAGTGGCCCAATCTAGCCTACCACCTCCAGAACAATTGATTCAACCGCATAATGCCATGACGGGTCGTCTCCATGGTCTCTATTAATTATTGGCAGCCAGGCCGTGAGCCGATGGTTGCCGTCCCAGACAAAGAACATCTTCCCCAAGAATTGCTTCCTGGCATCTTCCTTCTGAAGCTCCATCTCAAAATTCTCGTTTGCCACATCCCATAAAAGACTCCAACTGGCCAAATCCTTGTCTGTCACGTCCAGCGTTTTGCCCTCGTTGTCCTGCAAGGCGACATAGGAAACACCGTGCCCATCCATGTATCCTATACTTACAAAATGTGCACCCAGTGCCATCACGTCGTTCTTCAGGTACGGGCGAACAGCAGCCAGAGCTTTCATTCGACAAAGCGGGATGTTGAGCTTAGACTTCTCCCTTGGCGTGAATCGCAGCCTGTCCAGGACAACGTTTGTATTCACCGACTCCCAAACGACCATCTTGTCCATTTTCCTCCCAAGCTCCTCGGCAATCATCTCCATTGACGCTTTTTCTGCTTCATTAGTGTGTTGGGAGGTCTCGACATCCTTGTCACCCACTTCCTCTGCAAAACAGTTACCGTTAGCCAAAGGAGAAGAAACAACATAATCTGACAGAACCTGGTTAAGGATTCGCACCCGACTTGTGAATTTCTGGCTGCGACAAGGATTGCAGCCTATCTCTTACCGATTTCCTTCCAGGATCGGTCATGTCCGCCGATTGTGCTGCACGAAGGCAAAAATACAGCGAATTTGAGTAGTGTTCGCACTATGAAGCCCCCATTAGTGGATTGTCAATGTCGGCACCCTCTCAGAGGGTTCTTCAACAAAACGAAGCACCCCCTTGGAGGCGGTGTCGATGTCGGCACCACCTCCAAGGGTGTGCTTCTGTTTCACAAAGCACCCCTATGGAGAGGGTGCCGACATCGGCACTACCTCCAAGGAGGTGCTTTGATTTTATGAAGCCCCCCCCTTGGAGTGGTGCCGATGTCGGCACCGCCTCCAAGGGGGGGCTTCTGTTCCGCAGAGCTCCCTCTTGGAGGCAGTGCCGACATCGGCACCACCTCCAAGGAGGGGCTTCGTTTTTAAAATGCACCCTCTTGGAGAGGGTGCCGATGTCGGCACCCTCTCCAAGAGGGTGCTTTTTTCTTGAATACAAAGGCCATTCAATGCACCATGAACTGAAAAACTAAGAATATTTACAAAACATGCACCAAGCATGTGAATTCTACCTCCTGTGGTGTCCGTTCCCTCTTCTTCGTTGCGCTTCTTCTGCCACTCCAGTTCCGCTTTCTCTATGCTGGTTGGGGATGGATTTGCGCCTTCAGTGTCCATCTTGGCAGAACCTGCTGGAATCCAATATTCTGGTGAGCCTCAATGAATTCATGAAACTGATTGGTGGAACAGACAACAAGGTAATCAATAAAATAAAGAATCGTTACTCCAGACATGACTGAATAGTATGAAACAAGCCAAATTTATCGCCTTGGTTGACTCCTTCACTAAAACCTAAGGCTTGCGAATAAAGAAGGAAATCCCGAAAATTAATTTCTAGCAAATCGGACGAAACTCTCGCGAGCATCCTAAACACGAAATGGAGAAACCTAAGTTTCTTACAATAATCCCAAATCGGGATGTTGGAGAGTACCAGAATCTGGTGAGCTTCCAGGTGAGTATCCAAGCATTAACAAGTACCCAATCTGAGAGCAAGGGAATACCTATCCCTGGCGTGTGTCCAAGCATAAACAAATACCGGATCCGAGAGCAAAAGAGTACCTATCCCTGGCATGTGTCCAAGCATAAACAAGTACCGGATCTGAGAGCTAAAGAGTACCGATCCCTGGCATGTGTCCAAGCATTAACATTGTGCGAGATCCGAGAGCTAAAGAGTTTCGAGACCCTGGTGTGTGTCCAAGCATTAACAGTACCAGATCCGAGAGCAAAAGAGTATCGAAATCCTACCGGTGATCCAAGCATGAACGAGTACCAGACCCGAGAGCTAAAGAGTACCGATCCCTGGCATGTGTCCAAGCATTAACATGTGCGACATCCAAGAGCTAAAGAGTACCGAGACCCTAACAAGTTTTCATGCAATAACAAGTACTAGATTGACAGCAAAGAAGAGTACCGAAACCCTGGCAAGTGTCCATGCAATAACAAGTACCGGACCGAGAACTAATGAGTATCGAAACCCTAGCGAGTGTCGCCATAGAGAATCCCGAACCCAATCGTGAATGCCGTTCGAGAATCGCATACCCTGGCCCGACTACTTAAACGTGCCGCTAAACAAAACCCTGATGCCTTGCTCAGAACGTGGCTCCTGGACAGATACAAAAACTTTCATATACGGTGAAGCTTCCAAAGGAACCCGCCATGTGAAGTCACTCTGGACAACAAATAAAAAATGTAATCCCACTAGTATTCGCTCCTTCTTTCCTTGATGTGATTTTCATTGAAAGCGTGCCTATCACGAATTAATTCAATTTTCCGTGCGTATCTATGCTCAATCGTTTATGAAATCTCGCGAATAACATTCTTGCCTTTTTGGTAGCTGCATACGGGCCAATAAGACCAAGATTGGCGAACTCTAGAATAAATTCCGACGTCTCTCGATAGATTCAAAACTCAACTCAACTTAATTCACAATCCCACTAATTACTCAACTCCTGAAACTTCCAGTGTCATAGATCACTCTCTTGGCCTCACCTCTACTAGCATTTTGAATTAGAAGTTACTTCTCCGGCAACCATCTTTAGCGTTTGAGATCCTACGAAGCTGTCGAATATCGCTAAATGTCCTTACTACTTCAAATATGACGCGAGTTGTCTTTCCGAAGTGGTAAAACCTCTAGCAACTCACGCATGCAATGCATTTGCAGAAGATACTTGTGATAACACCTTGAAAATCACCAACAATGATGAGAGGAGACCAACCAAATACTTAATCGTCACATTACCTTGCTCTCTAGTGCCCTTTCTATTTGATCGCTTGCCACGATCCCCGGCACACTCATCAGGAGAACTTTGACTTTTGCTGCTAGCTAGGGAGGATTTCTCTGGAAGTTCTGCCCCCATCATCTCCTCTGCAATTTCTGTAAGGCTAGCTGAAGGAAGATCCTAGAGTTCGCTATCTAATGGTTCTCCGCTACCAAATTGAAGGACTCTAACTATCTCTCCTACATCAGCTATCCGACAATGTGATCGCAACTCCTTCATAATCCAAGACTTCTTCAAACGTTGTTGGTCTGTAAAATACAAAGCTTATCGTTTTTGTCTCTTCGGCATTCTGAAGGACGTAGGAATTGATTGTCAGCTCCACTCCCCACAATACTTATTACCCTAGTTCTATTTATGTATCATAATACCTATGTTGGTATTATTTCAAGTGCTTGCGCCATAAAGACTTAGTTCTACAGCCCAACGGGATGTTAGGGATCATGTTAGAATGACCAATGGCATGAAGCCATTCTCATGGGCCGATGTCCACTAATGACAGGTTGGTGTATTCAAACCCATAGCACCGTCATGACTGATTTATTATGAAAATCAATATTGTGAAGACAATTGCCATTCTAAAGAGTTGGTTCCGCCACCAATTTGCGGTTTGAATATTCTGACACTTCAGTTGACAATTGTCTGGAGGGAGGTCAAATTATAGAAGATTTACTAGTTAAGAGCCTACTTGCTTCTAATTACATGTGCAGTAGTTCTAGCTGTTCATAGACTAATTGCCTTTTCAAAAATAATTTCAAGGACTGCTCTTATAACCACGCATACTTCGAGAATTTAGTCTAATGAGACACTTTGTTGTTTGTGCAGGATCTATAGATATGCCGCCGGTTCCAATTGGCTGCAGATCCAACAATGTCCTTTATAACTATGAACGGATACTATTTGAATGGAACGTGTACCACCAAATTCGGTTCAGTAATACAGTGCCTTCTTGAACTACTAAATGGTGGCATGTCTTTGGTTATTAAATGAAAAGACTAAATTGACGTAGTCCTCAAACACTATGTTTCTTATTCAAGGAATCTGGTAGCTACATTTTACATTTCCTTGTTCTGCATGTTTGTTGTATTGCCTCCTTCAGATTTAGGATTTCCATGTCTACTTTGGAGGATGCCATCCTTAATGGGGTTCTAATTCGAGGAGATGGATTAACAGTGTCGATTTCTTTTGGTATAGAGGAGGATGGCCTCGCTAGAGTTATAGGTTCTCCTTTGGCTTCTAGGTTCCAGACTGTGGAAGGTACTTTGCATTTGGATTTGGACATTATTGACCCAATCTCGAGGCAAGTCTCTCACACTGTAGCGTAGATGTCGTGTGACTCTCTTGACGGTGAGTTCTAGTCTTTGTCACCTGGAAACTATCGCGTGTATGGAATGAAGGACAATGCAGTTGATTCTTCAGCGAGACGTTCTTCCACAACATCAGTAGTCACTCCAATGCTTCGGAATGTTAAATTAGAGCATGTCGATGGTCCAATCCTACTTCTTAGTGATGATTCTGATAGTGATTGCATCCTTTTAGCGCCAGACTTCACTACTCCCAACCTTATAGGACCCACGGTCGTACGTGCACCTTCCGTTCTTGAGTCTGGTCCCTCCCGTCTCTTAGGTCCATCCACTTCCAAGCCTCCCTTGCCACATGCTGAAAGTATCGTCTCCTGCCTACGCCAGTTGAATACAACCAAGGGCGCTAGGTCAATTCTTAGCAAGTTAGATTACAATTCAATTACGATAGAGAAGGTAGAATATCTGCCCCCAGATTTTAATGGTGATATTATCTTTGAGCTCCCTCCGATGCGGAAGTATCCGCTATCCACCAAGGCCGGACAACTATACGGCATGGATAAAAAGGATGACGGACACGCTTGGACTTCAACAGCTACTACGCATATTCAGTCAGCATCTCAACTTTCTTTCAAATTGTCCAATTGCTTGAGACATCTACGATACACGAATACCGCTTGCAAATATGTAAGTCGGCCCAACCGTTTGTCTACGTCAAATGAAACTGAGTGGGACGGTCTTGCTTCCTCTACCTTCATTCCCGGATCTGATCCCCCCTCTAATTCTACCGTCGTCTGTGCCCTCTGCCTTGTGAAGCCTACTTGCCTAGATAGTTGCCCCGCTAAGATATATTACGTTTACGGCCCCAGTCACATGACCCGTGCCTGTATTCATCTCGGATTCCATTCACATCCTGTGAAACAAGAAAATTATCGTGAGTCAGTTGCCAAACTTCGTAGTCTTATTGGTGAACATATAGAAAAGACTCCATTAGCAACAAACTCTACCATTGTCCTTGAGGCGAGTAAGGAGTACCTTGGCGAACTATTTTTATGTCCGGAAGGTGTGTCTCAAAAGACTCTAGCAATTGAGGAACTAATCCCTGTCCTGGACAAATTTAAGCAAATGTCATCTCCCAATATCAGAAATGAGGTAACACTACAAGAAAATGGGGGTATAAATGACTTGTCCACAATAACTGCACCGACAACAATGATTGCAAAATGATTGCAAAATGACTGTTTTGCAGTCATTGTTGTCGGTGTAGTCATTGTGGACAAGTCATTTATACCCCCATTTTCTTGTAGTGTAACCACTTTCCGATACCTCCGTCGTTTTGGAGTCCTTGATAGCATCACCAAACTAAGAGGGGTCAGCAACCGGGCCTTCATCCAAGAGAACAGGTTTCCGGGATAAGGAGCGGACTCTGACAAGGTCTTCATTTTTAAGATGGCGGAGTTGGGCTCTGGAAGTAGAGTTGACTTGGTGAGGCGTATGCAACCCGGAGGTGACTTGGAAAACGCGTGGATGATGTTCGACCATGTCAAATGGGTGAAGTCTTAGACCACAATGGCTTGTCACGTGTATGACTCTACATACTTCCGCGTCATGACGATTGTTGTTTGCGACATGCAATCTGAAGATGTGGCAGCTCAACAAGTGTTTTGGAAAAATCTGAATGCTGTATCTGCTAGGCATGATGTTACTAATCCAAGTTTCAAAGGGTTCATGGCTGACAATGCATAGACAAACTAGAATGCGGTACGTATTGTGTACGGTTCTGGTGACTCAACAATCCCCATGGTCAACCGCGAGAGGACTTGCCTTTTTCATTGGACCCAATCACTGGAGAAACACACCAAGGCAGATATTAGAGCAGACCTGCAGGATCAACATCGACGCCTCTGTAAACAATACAAGAACTCGATATCATTGGAAGAAGCTCAAAGTAGGTATTTGGCCATCCGTGCATGGTGGTTATCATCGGGAGCTTCAACTGATGAAGGACTTCTAAGACTCGACTTATGGCTAGCATTCTGGCATTTTCGATACCGTCAGTGGAGAGGATTCATGGAACTGGTAAGTGCAACCTTCAGTCGTTTCTGCTCTTCCTTTCGCACACCGTGCACTCGGGATGCCGATATCGGCACTACTCTTCGGTAGTGCTAGTTCTTCAATCTCTTCCTCTCTATTCACCAAATGCTTTGTGTTCTTATTCCTTGTTTCAACACTCATCATGTAGGATTGCATGCAAGACCTGTCACCAATCGAATTGGCGGAGATGCTCTCATGTAATTTGGCGGAGTCAATTCACAACAAGTGGCTGCAACAGTCTGGCAAAAGAGGCAGTGACTTGTACGTTGCTTCTGTCGATGACATGGTCAGAGCATTCATGTAGGTTGTTGCCTACTATCAATTCCTAAAGGGTGAAAAGCCATGTACTAGTTCGGGGAAAGAAGAACTCCGTCTTCGTACTGCCCAACGATCCGGGAATTCAAAGGTTCTTCATGCCGCCTTCACCAATATGTCTGGTGCTGACGTCTTCTGCACACGTGATCCTCATCTGGAAGGGGAGGAAGTTTTTGTTTCCTTAAAGAGAAAAGCAGATCATCCTCTGGGATCAGAATTCGACTCGCACCGCCCTGACAAGATTAGTGTCTCCCGCCCAAAGCGCAAGGCCTAACGGTTGATCCGGAGATTGTTGATCTCATTGCTTGTGAGCTCCCAATTTGTCACTTGGGACTCGTAGAATTATTTTTTTGGAAATTTGCAATTTAAAGTTAAGAAAAATATACAAAAAGACATAAAAAGAGTGTAGAACCAAAATAGGGTTGTAACATACCCATTATAGTATTTGGTCTAGATTTGTGTTTAGATTTAGAATCCCACCAAACCTGGCCCAAAAATAGGTAAAAAGAGCGAAAACGGTTAGATTTGGAGGATTCAAGTCACATAGGCCCAAAAGGGCTAAATCCCATCATGAATGTGGCAATTCATGGCTAAGTCGGTCCGAGGGATCCACAACGAGGCCACTAGGTTGGGTCCTAGAGTTAGGTTTAGAATTCTCCAAACCTCGATTGTTAGCATGCAGGAGCCACTAACACAAGACCGGGCCCGTGGAGGAATCTATAGCCTAAGGATGGTGTCCGAGGGTAAATCCCATGGCAGGAGTCCAACGATGAAATTGATTTGCCAAGATTCCTTCATCTGCAAAAGATTTCCGCACCATCGATAATTCAAGGAGATGGCCAATTCATCTCCATTGACCAATTGTGCCATGTACGGAAATGCACCTGCACATCTTCCATGTGACCCCCTGAGAGGTCATGTGAAAAATCCCGTCATCTTCCGACTTGCAAAAGAACCTTTTGCGGGTGGTCAACCCTGGTAACCTCCAACGGGAATTTCATGGAAATTACCCAGGTTGCCAGAAAATCTCACTAAAAATTAGACTAGCTTGTTTTATGTTAATAATGCGCTCCGTGAAGTTTCGCAACATTCCGATAGCAGCAAGTACCCGAACCGGCGAGATTCCTCGGAAATTAATCACGTGGCGGGGTCCCCACCGCGTTGACCGGCGTTCCGGGACCATACGATGGCGAAACGAAGTCAACCAAGAGTCTTTTCCGACTCCCTCACACCTACCGGAGACTCTAGGCTATTTACATTTCTCAAAATAGGAGACCCCCAAGATCTAGGATTTTACCACGATTTAGTTTTTAAAACTAAATTAGCCTACGATGGTTTTTTGTCCTCGGTACGGGGGGTGAGGGGATTTTGGACTAAACACGGCAATCTGGAGCCAATGGCGCAATCCGTTTGACGATTGGAGTTGATCTCCAAAAGTTAGGAGGTTGGTCCAGCTTAGATAGGTAAAAGTAGATTTTTAGGGATTAGGATGAAAATCTTTGAAGATGAGGATGAAAATCCAAGTTGATAAGGTTAACTTAGAACTCTTGAGGAATAGGTGGGGCCTTGGAAACCTATTTAAGGTCCCCATTTTTCTCTCAAGAACACCCCCAAATCTTGTTTTGGGTCCGTGGGTCCAACTTATGTTGGAAGATTTTGGCATTTTAGCCAAGAAACCTCTACGGTGTTTTTTTGAGTTCTTTTTGGGCTCCATTGTTGCTAAAGTTTGTGGAGTCCTCCTACTTGATTGCGTGTGTCATTTGGCTCTTCTCTTCTTGTTCGCTTGGACTAACGAGTTCTTTGGTCAAGTCCTTTTGGGGTGTTGTACTAATCCTAAAGATACCCCCCACCGTACCTTGGCAATGCCGCTTTGGGGGGCCTTTAGTGTGGGTTGTTGAGTACTTAAACTAACTCTTTCCGTACTAACCTATGCATATTAAGTGGCACTAACCCTTGGAAGCATTTTCGTCGTGTGGAGTGACCCCATTTGGGAACTAATCTTTGTCCAAAGTCGCGTTCACTGTGTGGGAAACCTCCAGAGATGGCGAAGCTTTGAACTTGTTAAGATCGAGAGGTCCTAGATTGTGTGTGGGACCCCTAGGAGACGGCAAAGCTTTGAACCTGTCAGTGTCAGAAGTCCTAGATTGTATGTGGGACCTCTAGGAGATAGCGAAGCTTTGAACCTGTCAGTATCGAGGAGTCCTAGATCGTGTGTTAAAATAGTAACCAGCAAGGAAGCTTTGAACCTAGGGTCCTTAGGAAGTCCTAGAATTGGTGTTAAAGCCACCAAGACCATAAAGCTTTGAGCTCCCCCTATTCCCAACTCCAAAGTTTAGTTTCCAAAACGTGTTTGGAAAATACCAAAGTTTAGCATCCAAAAAATATTAAGGACAAGAGCCGTAGTGAGAACCTTAGAGTCCCCCTCAACCATCGGAATACTCCCTCTAGTTATTTCCACACCTCAAATCCAGGACTCCAATTTGGAGAAGAAAAGAGAGAAAAAAACCATTGCTAAAGAAACCCAACCAACCCCCCCCCTTTAGTTCTGTTAAAAGTGGGTTGGGGCCAGTTGAGTTTTAGCTTAAAATCAGTTATGGAGTCCCGTTAGGTTCAGCTTAATTAAGTCACAATCCAGTTAAGTTCAGCTTGAGCAAGTCACAGTCCAGTTAAGTTCAGCTTGAGCAAGTCAGTCCAGTTAAGTTCAGCTTGAGTAAGTCACAGTCCAGTAAGTTCAGCTTGAGCGAGTCAGCCAGGTCGCAAGTCGGGGAGTCACCAGTCGCAGAGTCTCGGAGGTCCAGGGGGTTTCGGAGATCCAGGGAGTCCAAGAGGTCTGGGGAGTCGGGGTCTTTGGGGAGTCGAGGTCTCTCCATCCTTCTTTTTTTGTTTAGAGGGTTGGTTTAAAAATCTGGAAACTAAGGATCAAGGCTTGACTTAGACAAAACAAAGAATCTAACGCAAAATACCAAGAGAGAGAGGAAAAAAAAGGAAAGGGGGAGAAAGAAATTCACACGCCGATTTGCCTTAAAAAACCCTGCACACAATACTCACAGACCATCTCTCTCTACACCAAAGTGAACCCAACGAGAATGGAAGAAGATTAGAGGAAAGTAGGATGAAATAGGATAGGAGGTGGGAGAGACGATAAATAGTGACCTAGGCGTGGCTAAGTAGACTTAGGGGAGAAAATCTTAAGAATTTGCAAGCGACCATTAGAAGGCGGATTAGAATGACACAAAAGCAAAGTTGTGTAAGAGGGTAGGAGGGACATTAACCCTCCTCGAAGTCAGATTCTACAGTTGTAAGACATTCTTAAAGACTTAGGTAGAATAGCGTTAAAGAAGAAAGAAGAAGAAGGGAAAGAAAAAGAGGAAGAAGGGAAGGAGAAAGAAGGAGGAAGAGAAAGAGAAAGGGCTAGATCGCATGGGGTCATAATTTTCCCCAAAAATAAGCGGTGAGCTCGAAGAAATTCAACCAAAATCAAGGACCACCATAGAGCACGAGAATGTGTATACGGACGGGGACAAACTTCTCTCCGATACCGGCAGCGAAGGGGTGAGTTTTTGATTTAATCTTGGGTGTGTGTTCCCAGTTAATTTTCGATTCTTCCCTTAACCTTAAACCCTCTTCCCGTGAATAGTAATCCGTGGTAGGTGAAGTAAAATTTGGGAATAAAAAGCTAGAGTTAGTTTAGGAGTAAAAAGCTAGAGTCAAATTAAAGAGTAAAAATTTAGAGCTAAGTTTAGGAGTGAAAACTTAGAGTTAATTTCCGGAGTAAAACCCTAGAGTTAATTTAGGAGTAAAAATTTAGAGCTAAGCTTAGGAGTGAAAACTTAGAGTTAATTTCCGGAGTAAAATCCTAGAGTTAATTTAGGAGTAAAAATTTTAGAGTCGAATATAGATGTAAAAAATTAGAGTTAAATTAAAAGTAAAAACTTAGAGTAAACGTAGGAGTAAAATCTTAGAGTAAAATCTAGGAGTAAAAAATTAGAGTTAAATTAGAAGTAGAAACTTAAAGTAAACATAGGGATAAAACCTTAGGGTTAAAATTAGGAGTAAAAACTTAGAGGTAACCATAGAGGTAAAACTTTAGAGTTAACTCTAGGAGTAAAAATCGAGAGTACAATTAGAAGCTAGAAATCAAAATAAAGAATAAGCGTAGGGCTAGCCAATAAGTTACAGCTTCCGGAAGAAGTTTTCAACTTCAAAAGGTAGTCTTAGAGATTATAGAGGGAACGTAAGAGTTCCCCTTTTCCGTAGTTAGGGACGTTAGAAATGACGCCAACCACCCAACCAAACCTAGACGTAGAATAGGTAGTTAGAGAGTTAGGAATCGCCATCACCTTTGATCATCGCAGTCAGCTTGTTAGTTACCCATGCAATTCTAGTAGTATTCGCTGCCATCCACGACACTTAGAAAATGTTAGTACAAAAAAGATCCATTGCTTGGAAGGCACAGTGGACCGCGCTCACAACACCCCCATATATTTAAAAGGTGAATAAAGGCATAGAACCTGGTCGGTGTTCGCCCGATTACCGAGGGTGGGTAATCTTGCGCCCACACTGCTGAGGAACCACAGTCAGAATCCGAACTTCGCTTAGGAGAAGGCACTACTCCCCCACTCAAGCCACCATTGACTCACTCTCCGACAGAGCATGTCAAATCAGTTCAAGAGACCGTTTTCGATGAGCGGCAGTGGCATATTGCAAGGCTCCCAAAGTCGTCTACAAAAGCTTGCTTTGCTTTGCAGGCCAAGACTAAAAAGAAATGCGTGGCAAGGATTGTGCATGACAATCGAAGTACACCTACCCCAACTTACACCGGCTTGATGGACAATTACAAGAAGGTCAGATTGGAAAAAATGCAGTTTTTCTTCTGCAATGATGACATCAATCGCTGTGTCAATGGAACTCGGCGGAAATGGGTAGTTTCTAAACCTATCATCCCTGATGTTTGGCCTGTTAAAATGGGCACAAACTTGACAAAGAAAGAGATTCTAACTCTTGAAAATGCCGGATTTAACTTCATGGAGCGCGTAGAGTTATCCCCTTGAAAGTTGTTTGCAGAAGGGATTTCAGTAAATCTGAGCGACTATCCTTCTCCTCCAAATCCTTTAGATCACCCCACCAAGCAATACGGGAAAAACATTCGAAGGAATCCTACCGCTCCAACAACGAAGCACCACAACAAGCGCGCCTTTGCTTTGTCCATTGTTGGGGGGATCTGCAGTATTCTAATGGTTCCTCCTCCAGCTCTCGACTGCATTGTTACATTAGAGTCTAGAAATATTTCTAAAGTATTTAGGTATCTGTTGACGATTGGTCAATTCCCAAGCTGAGCCTGCCCATCATTTAAAGACATGTCACAAAAGTCACTTGGCAAGCGAGGAGCATGGACGTACTGTAAGCACCTATACTACATATTCATCATAATTTGTAGGTTAGATCCCGATGTACATATCTTTACGCACGCTCCTAGTTTCAGCTGGAATGCGATAAAACAGGTTCTACAGATTCTGCTACTTAAACACTACGGTGCATAGTGAGTATGAATAGTCCTATTACCGCAATGTGATCCTCTCCCCTACTTTAAAGAGAAGGCGGTGAGACTTGAAGGGCCACCGCCAGAGTTTCTGCACAAGGAATTGTTGTTGTTTTCAACTAGCTCCATAATCAAATCCAGTAGAAGTTCTTGGAGTATTTCCAACTAATCCTGTAAGTGCATGACATGAATTCCTACCCTATTCCCTAAATGTCTATCTCATATCTAAGCCTTCTTGGTTTTTTGAATCCCTAAACACATTTCCGCTATTGTGACCAACTACGTCTATCTTCGAAGTGTTTCGGAATCACCCTAAATAACAAACCCACCATGTCTTTGCACCGTAAATTGTTTGCCTCCACCTTCTAAACCCTACCCATAAGCTAAACCGCACGAAAATCTATTCGTCTACCACCACGGTAGGTGCTCTTCCTCACTCTTCCGCACCCATTCTCCATCACGTACTCTCCCTAACTCTTGCAATCTCCTAAACAATACCTCCTCACTCCCACTCGGCTTCCCTTCCACTCTTCTTCTTGCTTCAATCCAGAACCACAGATATCATATCTTCTCACCTCTTACAATCCTTATCACCACGGTTATAGGACCTTGTTTCCAATACTTGCGTCTGCCGTCTTCTTGATGGTACGTGTACTGACAAAATAAAACTCCTCTGCATTCCATTCTTGCAATTCATTCTACGGTCATAGGTCCGTCATTATTATACATTTCAAAAGTATTCACCCTTAAAATGTTCTATGACTTTTACTTTATTGCTCGCATTCCAAAAATTAACTACCTTTTAGCGCTCTTGCTCGCAAATCTACGCTCTACGCTCTAAGCTCGCATCTCTACGCACGCAAAATAGCAATCCCCGACAAGACTACAAAGCATTCCCAGTTGAATTTGCTTCGCCGGAAAGACTTTGAAGACCTCAAATGAGAAGGAGAAGTGCCAAGATATTGTGAATGAGGCGGGGGGGTGTCCAGTGATACATCCTGGTATCATAAGACTTGCGTACATCCATCCCAAAACAATGGAAGGCTATCACACTATGGTGGAATGGAGGCTCTTTAATTTCTTTTTTAGCCAAGTACAACTCAAAAGTAAGTGAATCACTAGAGGTGGATGACATCACGAGACAACATGATACAAGTTTGACGCAAGAAGAACTCGGTTGGGTTGCAACTTATCGTAGAAATTGCGTGAACTTGGCTTTATCATTGCTTGTCACAATGGAAAAATGCCATGAAGCACAATATTTACACAATGACATTACTTCATCCAACGTTTTGCTCCATTTTGATGAATGAAAAGAGAACACAATGTACATAGGGATTTGCGACTGGGGGCTTTCTGGTCGAATCGTAGAGAAGAAATCATCAAGGTATGGTTATCGAACCATGGAAGAGCTTGAATAGAAGAAAAATCAACAAAAACATTCAGCACCCGAATTGTTCTACGTGTACGGAGAGAAAGGGTCAGAGACCTCGCTTGAAGTCATGCAAAAAAAGAAGGTGTATTCCATGGCTGCTGATGCATATGCAACGGGGTGGATAACATACCAAATTTGGAAAGAAGAATGGGATTCCAAGTATTTACGACCAAAAAACCAGAGCAATATCAAAATTTGAGGACTAAGCTGTTGAGCCTCCAGAAAGTAGATGTAGGCAAGAGGGCGTCTGTACTTGACATTCTAGACACTTTGAGGAAGGCACCTCACTGTTGCCTGTTGGACTATACCTGATTGTTGTTATCGTATATTGTATATAATTTGTACTTTTTCAGATTTAGTATGTGGCAGTTTTATAGGAAGACCACACTTTTGTATTTAGAAGAGTATATGTATTTCACAATTGCTACATAGAGACACGAATGTATGGTAAAAATTTTGTAATATAGAATTTGGTCTTTCTTCCATCATGGCAATTGTCTGACTTTTTTGAATTTATGAATGTTGAGTAAGCAAACAACTTTGAATGCAAAAGAGCATGGACATATGGTAGATGCTGTGGGCACTTTAAAATTTTGAAAGAATCGTAGCCCGTAGCCCGTAAGATGTAGAAAGAAATGACTTTGAAATATATAATACTCTTCAATATGAAAATGAAGTGAAATCCTAACTGTTTTAATTCACCAAGCTTCCGACAAAAAGAGGATCTAAGTGAGGCAGTGAGTGAATGAGCAAGCCAACAAGGGCCCCCTTACCTTTACTTTGAAATTCACAATGGAAAAAAAATGGTTTGATTGAACAAGGGCCCCCTTTCATTCCCAAAAAAATTACCAAAATTTGTGTCTAATTTAAAAAAATGTGATTCGCGTGAATAAGGGTCCCTCCTTGTTGGAAGTTATTACTTATTACTTATAAATTCAAAAGGAATTATTATTTTTTTGCCGACAATGGAAAAAAATATGATTCAATTGAACGAGGGCCCTTTTAGTGCTTGTTAATGGTGAATGAATTAAATTCATTCGCCTACAAGGAAAAAAAATACGGGTCCATGGAGCAAGGTTTGTGCTCTTTACTTTTAAATTTACAAAAAATTAGTTTTTCAGTACATTGTGCAACTAGATGTTTTGACTTTGAACATTTTAAACTTTAAATTTTTGCACTAATAAGTTTTGAGCTTTAAATCTTTACAATGGAAAACTGAATTGAGAATCTAGCAAAAAAAAGAAAATTCAAAAAAGCTTCATTTTCATTATTAAAAAAAATGTTAAGTAGAAGTAGGTAAGAGATAGTAGGAAAATCTAAAATAATAATATCTTCTATATGGAATGAAAATGCATTAATTCCAATGGTGAGATTGTTCTAGCAAAAAACGTCCGCGCCTTGACTACTTCCATCCGCGCTCTGGATGACGTCCGCGCCCTGTCTGATGTCCGTGCCCCTACCGGTGATGTCCGCGCCCTGGATCCTACTTGGCAGCCAGGTGGCGTCAAAGTGGCAGCCACATCACCTGTTTTTTTAATGGTAGAAAGTCAACTTAGTGTTGACCTTATCGGACATGCGAGACCTTTATCGGACGGGCGAACCGGACGTCCGTCTACTATGACAACCCTGTTCAAAACTAGCAGCTATTTATTTCATCCAAAAAAAATTTGGTTTTTAAGAAACCAATGGCTTCAAATGAATCCTTATAGCTTCACAACATTTCCTCACAATCATAGAAGTTGTACTCAATCATACACCAAATAAATCACCAACAATTGGTAGTGAATTACTGGTTGCTAATCAAAAAAGAGTTATTGCAATCTTTTGCTCCACACTAATACTTTCTCTAAGATGTGTATATTTTTTTTCTTAAAAACAGGCCCTAAAAGAGTACATAGATATTAAAATGTAGATGTACTCACCCTCATGCGCTTTCAACAATCAAATTTGCAAATGATCTCATGAGTGTATGCTCCCCAAACCCTCCATATCTTTCAAATTGCCAACATTTCCTTTCAAAATCCACCCTCCGTCCTTCGGCAATAAGAAGTGCCATCATCATCATTTGGACATTTTGTTCACAATTTGCAAGTTTTTGCAATGTCAAATCGCCTACAATGACATACTTTATAGCCATAAATATTGAAAGAAGAACAAGGAAGCATTTCTTTCTTCAATCCATAGTAACTAGTGAAGGTGAGAAGAAAAAATCTGCAATTCAATGGACTATTGACGTGAAGAGAATTAGATACAGGCCAAACAAATGATATGGGTTTAGACTTTCGATTAGGTCTTTGGAGGCTTCACACTATAGCCATTCAAGTTGAAAGGTCGTGGGAGTTCATTGTCAACGGTTTGGACTTTGGACTTGGCCTTTGGAGGCTTCACACTATGGCTGGCCAAAGGCTCCAAATCCAATTTTTTATTATTAGCATTTTCCTTTGGACTCTCAATCCCACAGCCTCTCCACTTGGACGGCCATAGTGTGAAGAGGCCGTTAGAACAAAGATTTCTAATTTCTCGTGCATACGATGGATGAACCTGCTGCCAAATTTGACACTCTGCTCAACCATCTGAAAGAGTTGTCCAGGTATTTTCGTGGTGAACTCATTGCTCTGTTTCAGGCCAGAGTAAGTACTGGGGCTGTTGACGATCTTCTTCTCGGTGCTTTTGGATTTCCTGTTTGCAATCGCAGGTACCACACTGGGTATCCGCGCCAAGAGCAGGTTTCTCGTGCTCTTGAGTTCAAATCGGAGCGTCAGTTTGTTGAGCTTCTGCATCAGGGCGAGCCGGTAGCTGTTGCATTCACACTCAAAGTACTTGCTATGCGCTTGCAATCCATTGCTCTTGATTACTTCTACCTATTTGTTGTTAGCTATTTATGTCGGATGATTGTGAAATGCATTTTCTTTGGCCCAAATATTCAACAGTCTCTGTTTTGCGATCGTCAACATGCAATTTGTTATTCAGTTCTTTTCAATTTTGAGCTTTCCTCCATCTTTTCTCTTTCCCTTTTCAGGATTCAGGTTTTAGGGTTTCAACTTTACGTAAGCAATTCGATTGTTTGCTTTCAAATTCTCTACTTTCAGTGAAAAGAGTTTTCGCGTTTATGAGTGCAGATGTCCATGGACACGGAGATTTGATCGTGTTCTTGAGGATGCTGCAGCTGAATGCTACCCACACATCAAGTTTGTTCGAGTAAGTGGAGACAGTCGCACAGTGTGGCTTGAACTGCTCAGTGTTTTTTACTTTATGCAACAACTGAATAATGTAATCACGATTTCACTTTTACCAGCACTTCCAAGACAATTGTGTGGATGAACCTCTATTGGACCAAGAAGGCCAAATTGAGCTCCCTGTGTTCTGCAGCACTTTTGAGTAGGTCATGGGAGAGCCTTCCTTTTGTGCTATGCTAGTTAGTTTACGAAAACCGCATGCTGTGTTCCTCAATTATTCTGGTGATATAGAATTTGACCCCATCTGAGGTTTACTTTTCACCGTATTATGAGTCAATTTGGTCATTTTAAAACCACAGAGTTTTGGTCCTGAAGGGGTTAACATTCGTTGTTCTCTTGCAGGTGGAATGCCCGAAGTATCCGGGGTTTTGTATTGCAAGACAATGAAAGGACTATCCATTTGTTGAGATCTTTCACAGCCCTCAACCGGTTTGGCTACCCTCTCTTGTACTTCGTGGCTACAAATCCTCATCTTCAATTCTCACATTTTCTGTTACAACGAATGCTCTTGATTTAAAGATTTAGTGAGTTGGAATACTCGTGATATCTATTTGTGGCCCTTGTTCATTTGTGTCAGTACAATTCTGAAGAGTTTTCTTTTGCAGTCTCAAACTCAGGAGGGCGTAAAGGACCGTTCTATTTCACGTTACAGTGTCAATGTTACTCCGGTTAGTTCTTCTCAACTTTTCAGCGTCCCGATATGCATTCTGACTTCAAGGCAAACACAATTCATCTATTATATCCCTAACGAAATAGAATGTCCACTTTCGAGCTAGTAGTCGATTATTGTAACTTTCAAAAAATATATCTCTTGTACGAGAATGTAGCGCATGATTTTTTTCTTCTCTTGCATATTGGTACAGTTATTACTTTTTTGAAGCTTCCTAGATGATTTTTTTCAACTCGCACAGATACAGAAGCGGCCACGTTGGTGACTTAGAGTTTAGTTGGATTTTGAATGATTCAACCTTAACAACCTAACAATTTTCTCATTGATCGTTACATAAAGTGAATTTCGTGCTTTTCCCCAACATTTAACAGCAGTGAACTTGGTGTATGTAAACCAGTATACGCTGTCAATGACAAGTGGTTTTGTGACGGTTTTATGTTGACAGTACAATTACGACATGAGTGCATATGGATTCCGTGAATTTTTCAAGCGTCATAAGACAGCGTTTCAAGCGCAAGATATGTAGTCACTCATGAAGTTTGGATATGCCAGAGAGTATCCACTGGAAGGATTGTTCTGCACGTTGCTCCTTCAATTCCGCTCAGTTTCATAAGTAAGTTAGTGTGCTCTAAAAGCGCCCATCTTCTTTAAACCGCCCCTATTTTTAGGTGGAGAATGGAGATGGAGTGATCCTTAAATGGACCAGTTTAGCAATTGAATGCATTGAGAGAAAATTGTTTTTCTATTGCAAGAGCCAATCATTGTCTTTGATTTCCTTATATCTCTTTACAAGTTGCAAGTGGACAGATTTTGGAAGACCTATGGTCACAAATAGGTGCCTATGCCCTGAATTTTTGAAAATTTATAAGTAATTCAAAAATGCTTGGAAAAATACAAAACCACTTGTATTAGGTTCCACATCTATTTTTTTTTGCTCTGAAAAATGATCTAAAAATATTTCTGTCCACGGAAGCCTGTGAAAAAGGCGAACCAGTCCTTAAACCAGTCCTTAAACCAGCATACTACCTTACTTGTTTGAAGTCTAAGCATTCAATGCCATACTCTAGAGCGTCGTGTTCTAGAGCTGACCCCAACGCAGAAATGTTATCCATTATAAACACGAAATGTAACATTATAACAGAACTGAAGGTGTTCATTGTCACTGGAGTGAATCGATTGAATCATGGAACATCCTATCTAAGTGTTGAGATTGCTTCTGTTTACCTTCGTAGAGTGATTGGAAAATAGAATGATTGGAGAAGCTTCACCCGAGTATTTTTCAATTTGCGTTCAACCGCTTGCAGTACCTTTTGTTAAACAAGTTCATAAATAAAAGGTGTCAAAACTAAGCATGTGCTTGATCACAATGCGACCTGTGTTAATCTGAGCACTGTAAATCACTTCCAGGATGTGTAGTGCCACAAAATACTTGATTGTCTTGAACTGTGAGGACCCGATTCAACAGTGCTAAATCCAGTACTTCAAGCAAATTCTTTAGTGCTGAACTCGATTACACTAGGATATTTCGTGAAAAATGTTGTGGACTGTACCTGATCTGATAACAATTATTTCTCTAGGTGGACTGAGAGAAGCAGACTATGTAAACGATCTAGGTGACTGTTTTTCTCAAGTGCTAGCAAAACCGTAAACATAGTCAGAAAACCAGCATCAAATAATTAATTATCAAAGTTGAAGGGCTTCTCTTTGACACAACGCAATTCCACCTATCTCTGAAGAACTCTGACCAACTCCGTGAACACGAAGTTCCATAACATGATTGTCGAACATTCTCTCTTAGACCTAACCACAATGCCACATTGTTGCCTTCCCTTGACAATAATAAAGAGCAACACTTTCTTGGACCATGTTAAGGGAACTCTACAATCATATGCTTTACTCATAACCGAATTCCTCAGGTCTGACTGGGTATGAATAGCAACAGCTGGCGTCGTTACGCAGCTGTGTTGATGGCATTTCTCAATAACCTCTCAGTCGACACAAATCGAAAAGTCATGACAGCTGGAGTCATCTACAAACAACAAAACATAACACAAGCACCAGAAGCATGTAAGAAATCTATGTACCTAACCACCCTTGGAAGCAGTCACACTCATTCATGCCGGGTTCAAATTTATACAGATTCAATTTAGCAGCATATTAGTTAGAATACGAATATTGCAAGTACTGTAACTGCAGATTGAAGCTTGCACAGTCAATTACTCAATTCCACACTTCAGCTGCAATATTCATTTTTGTTGAAGAAATGTTTCATGGTTGCAATGTACACCTGCATTGTGACGCTATGCGTGGATCGGTAGCCATAGTCCAATCATCCTCGCATTCGCCTCTTTCTCTGCTACAAAACTCGTCTGAAACCGTGAAGAATCAATACTCCTTCCAGCGGCCTGCATCGCCGTTCAACTTAAAGTCATTCCAAATTAAAGCTCATCACGACAGATTCGTACCAAATTCACATATCAACAAATTACGCTGCTAGTGCGTACAAACAAAATGGTACTTTGTAACGTAATATATAAACATTTAGTTTCATGCATCATAATTTGCAAGTAAAATTTCTGTCTCGACCCTTTAATTCGAACCCAATGTTGAAATTGATGGATATGATACTAGTCTATCAGCACCGAAATCACAGCCAGAGGCAGCTTCTGTCTTCTCACTTCAAGCCCAAACTTAAGATAAACTGAGAGATTTAATATATGCATCATCTTCATCAAAAGTATTGAATACGAACCGAATCATTCTAATTCGATCAGTCTCGTGCCCAGCAGCTGGCCATCTGATTTTCGCCAGTGCAGCTCAAAGGTTCGATAATTATCTGCACAGCAGAAAGGCAGGCAAACCTGGAACTAAAGTCAAGTATGAAATTAATTCTTCTACTGATACTCGATTAATCCATCATCACACAAATTAAATGTAAGATCTCCATCTTCTAAATTCGATTGTTACTGGATTCGAATGTGAGATCTAAGCATGATAAATCAATCGTGAGAATCGCTAGACACAGATGTTGGCGTGCCTGGACTATAATGACCCTGCCTCCAATCAAATCTCTCGCAGGCAGTTGAGATTGCAAATACAAAACTCCATTAATTTCATGGTTATCACTTTTCTACCATGATTAAATTGTATAAATTTATTGCATGGTAATCTGGATCTCCTGTATAATTACCGTATTCTGGATTATGACAATAAGCAATTTCAATTAAATTAGCAAATTTCCGAATTTCAACTTTAAAAAATGAGATGCACACACGTTTTTTCTTTTGATAACTGAGGGAGCTACGTACTGACTTCACTTATTAATAAGTACAATTGTACTAAAGTGACAGTCTTTTAATGCTAGAAGACTGTTTTGGTCCAAACCAATCGCAAGGATCTAGATTCAGTTGGTTCACAATACAAATAAGCAAACATTTCATAAGAATTCACAATCCTCACACACATTAACTCACAGACTGTAGTTAGTTTTAGCAGGTTTAACATCACACTCACAAATTAATTATTATTTCCTTAAACTAGGCTTTGAAGAAAGAGTTTAATTTGCAATCTCAACCGGCTTCAAAATTAAGGACAATTCTATTGGATTGGAAGCCCATGCATCAGGCCTTTTGTAAATCCATCGCCTTATTTAGCCTGTCATTCTATTAATTGGATTGGAAGTCGACTCATTATACTCTAAACAAACAAACACATGTGTCTTGCATTCCTCACGACAAGGTTGCACGAACTTGAAATTCAACCCTTCCAACTCCAGCGGATACGTTTGATATATCTAGCATAACCACCATTGTTACCAGCTCTCGTTCATCTTTGACACCTCAGTGACTCATGCAAAGCAGCAATTAAGCACTGCTGTGTATACATATCATATATCAGTATCGTTCACCTTCAAGAAGTTAGCTCCCCAGCCCTCGATGAGCTAGCTAGCATTAGGTGGTAATACTAGAAGCAGAGGTCATTCAATATGCTGCGATAGCAACCAACGTCCTCCACTTTGCTAATAAAATCGATCTACACATATGCGAGCTACAAGAAACAGGCGACGTCTCCCTGAGGGAGACCAACGTATATTCGGTGACTGTGCATGTGTGCAGATGCTAACACATGCATGCATAGTTGGTTGGCCGGCCCAACCCTCGACACTAGCTCCGTCGATCAGTCTGTGCATACCCAATGCCAACCACGGGTGGGTGGCCTAGGATATCATTCGATCAGTCTCTACATGCAGCAAACAACATCCTCACGCCTTGCGGGCATGCAAGCCCACATTTTAATTAAACTCTTACTAATTATATATGCTACTGGGGTAGCTAGCCAGACTCGCAGTTACTGCTGTCCCCTAATCGATCGATCGATCTAGGACAGACCGTCCCAGGCAGCCAGCGAGCAAGCGTCTCCCTACCAGGGTGAGCTTAACTTACTCCAAGGCTGCCGCCCTGGACTGACTGCCGGCCAAGCAGCCATGCCAGGCTCGGCCCAGGTGAGGTACGTGATAAATGGAAAGCCTGCTAACTTACCTGCTTGGAAGAGAGCTCGTTATATAGGATGATGGGGCTTCGCCTATCACAAAGATGATGTCACGTACTGTACGTATGCCAGACCAGGCCAGTTGCGGTCACCCTTCTTTACGTCATGAGCAGCACCTAGTTGGCAATTCGTCAGCAGGAATCCACCGCCTTCCATTCCAAGGGCAGGGGTGGGAAGGGACTCCTTGTTGATGATGTCATAAGACTTAAGCTCACTGACTCACATAACTTTAAAGCTAGCACGCGGTACAGTAGTGGAGCGGAGTGGAGTTATGGTATAACCACCCATAGTCGACCACTTAAGCAATTATCCGCATATGTTCTGGAGCAGAAGGCAATGTGAATCTATAGCCCTACAGTAAGATAGAAATGATGGGCATTGTCAAGTTTTTGTGATTTTTTCCTTAAATTGAATTTACCATGAATTTTGGAAGCCAAAAGTTGGCCTCAATCCATACCCAAGATATAGAGTCTTCCAATTTCGACCATTCCATAACTACTTTCCCACTCACTGCTTCCTACTTTCTTGCTCACTAAATCAAGACATGTGTCATGACTTTATAGTGCCAACCTTGCAAAGAGAAAAAATCACATTCCAAACTATGGTTGGAATTTGTACCAACCTTGGTTGAAAATAGCTGCACCCTATAGGTTGGTTATTGATGGCCGGTTGGTAATGGGTGGTTCTACCATAGTTAGAGGATTGATGTCTAAATCACACTCACGCATGCTCATCCTATCCAATCCTATCCTGGTAAGAATTCTGTGTATGGAACCTAACCTAAGATGGAATTGAAGGACCAGTCATTTTTTGTTTATTTTTTAGTGAATGCCTGCAGCTAAAAGGAAAAGAAAAAAATTATTACTAAGCTTAATTTCATCCAAATGTTGGCAAATCTAATTTTGAGGGGGGCGAAGGACTTGACGATTTCATCCATTTTTTCACCTATTTTCCAATTTTTTTAGGATCGAAGAACTGTAGTAGCCAGTTCCCAAATGGGGTAAAATTCTGCGAAATTTCGCCAAAAAGAACCCAGCTGATTCTCACCTTGTGCGTGGGTGGCCTGCCTCGAACGATTCGGCCACCGCTTTCCCCTATTGGACCACACCTACGCGACCCACAGGAAGTGGCAGACCTGCTCACTGAGTGGCATGGTGCGCGCTATCGTACTTACAGTAGTGGATCAATCTTCAATTCCCCTTGCGAACTTCTAGGAATATATATGTGTTCAGATTTTCTAATGCGTTTGAATTTTCAAGTAAGTACATACATCTATGTGGATAATTTTTTGATCTTCGTTTCGATTTTCCGTCCAGCGAGATCAAACTAAACAGGATTGGCTCAAATAATACATACCCGCAATTGGAGATTTGAATTGGAATCAGTCCAGGCAGGCCGCAATTCCGTAAAGCACTTCACTCAGATACAGCGGTGCGCCATGGAAGCTGCGTTCAGTTAGTGGGATCGTGCCTTTGTGGCTTCGATCAATTCTCCCCAGAAAAAGATCTAGAAAGACATTCTTGTAGGATACCAATGTTAGTATCGCGCTACAGTCCCGCTGGGATAACTGGGATCCACCACCACCACAAAATTATTCTCTTCTCTGCACCGAAGACACAAAAAATTAATGTGACCTTACTGAAATTGTACATATTTGGAGTATATGTAAGGTAAGTGAGCCCATTGCAAGAGGTAAAATTAGATTAGCGGTGCGTTCTGAAATGTACACTACTAATATAATTTTGCCTGCGATGGGCTCACTTACCTTAAGTACTGTATCATTCTTTGAATTGGCTACAGTACAGGTACTCTAATTTGCAGTCGCCCCCGATCGAGGCCCGAGTCAGTCAGTCCCCATCTGCCACAACAGCCGACCTCGGGTGACTCCGATTGCGGTGACGTGCAGCTGTCAGCCTTTAATTTCAGAATTAAATTGTGTGTACAGTCAGACTGTTACGTAACGTAGCCATGCCAGTGCAAGGCCAAGAGAACCGATTGGAGCATGTCAATTGTGTATAACGTAGTGTATACAGTATAGTCATCCAATGGATTTCAAATGGGACGCAAGATGAACAAACTCTTGTAATTCACGCCAGACTCAAAATTAGGCTGGGTCAATTATGTATACAATGCCAGTTTTGAACATCTGAACTCGTCTGGAATATACTGTATAGGGCTCTGTCCCGAGCGTCCTATGTGGCTTCGCAAAGATTTGCGGTGAGTTCTTTGGTCCTTATTTTTCCGGTCCGCCACTTGTGGCTGCCGGTCGTGTACCTTATCTTTGCAATGGAATCCAGTTTCATTTGTTTCAAAAAGAAAAAGATTTGCGGTGGTATGGCTAGCTGTGGACTTGAGCTGTTGAGTTGGATTTGGAGAGGTCTACCGCTACCTGTCGATCTGTCTGTCTGTCCGTCCCTTGTCTATCTAACTTCGAGAAATCCGGACAGCTTCTGTACTTACGTCGGCGAAGAGTTTGCCATGGTTAGTTTATACTCCGTAATCAATATGAAATCTCAGTGGGGCAATTTCGTATCACCGCTATTTCGTCATAACTCGCACTCACAGAACTTGCTGAAGTAGGTGAGGCAAAGCGGCAAGCGGTTTCCAAGCGACAAGCCACATGGCAGTATGCAATTATGCACCCAGACACGCGCGCATCCAGGAACGATTCATTTGATCCACAACGAATGAAGTGAAGTTACACAGTTCTTCCAATTCAACCCTAAAAGGACATGTGTGGTCACGCGAGGGCTGCCCAAACAGACAAACTTGAATTTCAGAATCTTTCTTGACTCCCGAGGGATTGGGATGTTTTTCAAAAGAAATTGTCTAAAATTGTCATTTTTAAGTGCATTGTTCCAAAAAAAAATTAAAAATTAAAAAATTAAAAAAAATTGGAACCTAGACCATATTAAAGTGAAGTAGACTACTATGAAAATGTGTTGAAAATTTTTCAAACCATTTGACCACGTAAATTGAAAGATTATAACATTTGACGTGAAAAATAAACATTTTTTCCTTCATGCAAAACATGGTCATTAGACTTTAAGCCCTCTTGGAGTAAAATTTGTACTCTCGATGAATTTATGTCTCTCTATCATTGAGTTCTAAATCTTGTTAGATACAATCATGAGTCATGCAAAATTTCAAAAGCAAATATGGAGTCTAGCTTATTTTAATTATCCTACAATGCAAAGAGGTTAACAATACACTGGTTAGTTTTTTATAATTTCTTGTGTGATGAGGAAATTCTTATTTGAAACTCAAATGGTGAAAAGTTAGAGACAAACATTTTGAATATGTAGGAAAATTTTCAATAACTTTGACTTCACATATTGAAAGATAATACTCATACTAGGACTTGAAGTTAGAAGAAAATGATTTTCCTCAAAAGTTGGAACCACCCAAATATAGCTAATAAAGTTTGGTTACTTTAAAAATGTAATTTGAAAACTACAAAATGTTGAAATTTTTACAATTTTATGCCATATTTATTAGTTATATACATGCCAAATTTCAAAATTTGATGAAGGTATTAGCAAAAGATGCTTGACAAATGTCCAGATTGCCTAAATTGCTTGTATTTTTCAAAGAGCATAATTTTTTATTTGAACATCTAATCAATTCTTTTTAATTTCCATGAAGGAGGTGAATGTTCCTATCTTATATTAAAAATTTGAGAACATCCATTAAAAATTGACCCTACTCAAATTTTCAAGTGTCCATCGAACAAACACTTTGTTAGTTGGTCCTCAAGGGGTCTCATTTACTTATTTGCTTAATCATCCATGTCCCTTGCATTAAAAGAACACATGTTCACTACATCTTCACCCTTGGTAAAAGTAGTGTCACATGCATGCACTATAATGAATTAGGAAATAATAGAGAAGTACAATAATAACTCAACTAATAGCTAAAGTGAACTACATTGATTTTTTATAATTATAGTGCATGCATGTGACACTAATTTATCGAACTCACACTATCTTGAACTAGTGTTGGATGAAATAATACCACATTGTACCGATTTACATGAAATAAAATTTTGTAATGATAATAATTTTGTCTCTTCACTATTAGGACAAATTAGTGTGCCTAGATAATTGGAATAATTAGAATTTTGTGAAAAAGTAATTGCAAATTTGGATCCAACTACATAATTCACGGGTTTGTGGTATTAATTTAAAATTTCTTTTTAATAACCACAAAATGAAGTTTTATTTTCAAATAATATTTAATTGATCTTTTATACTTCATTTGAAAAATTCACCTATGCTTTACGAATGTCTTAAATTATTACTTCCTAACTACCTAGGTACTTTGTTAGCAATTACTTTAAAAACAACGTGAGACCTCTAAAAGAGGGGAGAAACTTGTAAAAGAAGCTTCCATTTTTTGTATGCAAATAGATAAAATAATGAACGTCTCATTTGGGATTGTGTATGTGTATAGTCAAGTTGTTTTTTCAAATAGGAGCTATTGTTGTACCATACCCAAAATCCTAAATTCTAAAACCAATCTACTTGATGGCACATTTTGTAAGATTTTAGGATCCTACACTACTAAATTTGTAAATGCATAAGCTAGACTTAACCAATATATAATACTTGTGGGATTTTCAATTTTTGCAACTTATTATACATGTATAATTCATGTGTATGATTTGTTTGTATCAATTGTTTGAAATATAGTAGAGCTTCTCTAAAGTGAACTTCTGTAAGGCAATGATTTATCTAAAGTGATGGAGTATTGATTGCCCAACACTACACAAGGCCAACAATGCTAACATGTGAGCCTAGAAATGTAAGCCTACAAGCCTTGAACCTAGGTGTAAGTAAATACTCTACATCTCTTGAAGGAGTCTATAACATAGGTATTTATAATATAAGTACCCTATAACCATGGAAGGTGCATATAATATATGTATCTATAACATACACCTATAATATAAATATACTATAACCATAGAAGGTACATATAACATAGACACCTATAAGCATTTTATAACCATAGAAGATGCTTATAGCTAATAGGTACCTACAACATAGACACCTATAATATAAATATCCTATAACTATGGAAGATGCCTATAATATAGGCATTTATAATATAGAAGCTTAGGTTCCTAGGGTCATGGGCTCAAGATCCTAGATTCATATATTTGCAATTGTATGCACTAGGCCCAATCCTAGACATACACATCAAAGAAGTTCTTTGAAATTCTTGAGCATGATTACTTGAATCTGGTCCCGGGCCTATTACTTTAGAGAAATTCTACTATATGATGTTTGTCTATATATTTTTTGTGTGGATTGTATTCAATAATAGTTAGAATGTCATGTTGTATAAATTAATTCTAAAACTGTGTATAAATTTTTGAATTATAGTAGGAACATGTTTAAGTGCCTCCAGTGTTAGTTTTAACTACCATAAGGTGCAAGAAAATGGGCAAAAAGTAGAAGTAGAAAAAAAATTGGGACATATCTATTGTGAAATAAAATAGGATAATTTAATAGCTTTAAGGAATATAATTTTTATTTCAATCAATGTCCAAAGAAAAAAACTCATACCACAATAAGTCCAAATTTCAACTCGGCATGTCAACAAAAGAATCCACATAAACTTAAAATAGAAATTTTAACTTTTTTTCTTCACAGATTGTATTTTGGCCTACATGAAAAGCTTTTATTCATTCCATTTGGATTCAAGATGTGAAAGTTATGAAGCATCTTGTTTTAGTGGGCAATTAGAGCATCTTCTTGAAAAAATAATATAGAAGATTTGCTTTTGAACTCCATTTTCACATTTTTTTTTCAAATCAAGATTTTCCACAAGGTTGACTTCATTTGTTAGAACAATCTTACCATTGGGAAGTGTATTTTAATTCCATCTTAGAGCTATTAATGATTTAGTTTTTTTGTCTATCTCTTATCTACTTTTATTTAATAATTTTCTTAAGATTAAAAATTATGTTATATTTTTTCCTTGATTCAATTCTTCATGATAAATTTTTTTTCTTTCAACTTCAACTTCAATTTAGATTTTTTTCCTTTCAACTTCAATTCTTCATGATAAATTTTTTTAATTCAAAATCTATAATGCAAAATTTGAAGCTTAAAGGATTTAAGGTCTCCTAAACTAGTTTGGCAAGGTGTCAAAAAAATATGTTTTCTTCACTTTGAACACATTTTTCTTGCAATCTATGTGGTTAAAGTTTCTGAAATTTCTTCCACACATTCTCTCACTAGTTTAGTGCAAGATCCTATGGTTAAATATGCAAAAGAATTACCATTTTTAAATTATTTGCACTTTTCATTGAAAATGGCAATTTTGAGTATTTTTTGACAAAAAAAAGAAAAAGGCCAAGAAACTTTAGGGATTAAAGTAAATCAATTTGGAGTCCCAACACTACTAAATTTGACTTATATAGTATTACTTCATTTGGACACATTGCACATTAACACTAATATTTTGAATTAACACTAATTTTAATACTAATGAAAGGTAAGACAAGGCAGAGAGGTTGCTTTGCCCCCATTAGATGGTTGAAAAAATTATTATCATTTTCAAATATAGACAAACATAAGAATGGGCAATCACAAATGAAATCATATTTTTCCTACAAAGTATGAATCTTTTATGAATTTTTGCATTGTCCATGTTAAACCAAAATATTGCATTATTTACTGATTAGTCCTTTTAGTCAACTTGAAAAATTAATGTCAGTGTAAATTTTTTGTGGAAATTAATATCCTAGAGTAATTTCTCAACATGTACTAATTAAAAATAGTATAAATTGATAAATTAGTCTCACATGCAATCATGTACTAAATAGACAAATTAAATTGTTTTTCCTGAAACCAACATAAAGTGCATCCATAATGATAGTGTTATTCACCTAAAATGGTCACAATCTTTTTCTAAAGTGAGCACAACATCAAGGCCATGAAATCATCATTTTAGTTATCCACCCTATAAGTAGACATTCCTATTTAAGTCACTCACTCCATTGTTGTCAAGTAACACTTTAATTGTTATCACTATTCATCCCATTGTGGTCCAAATCTCAAGTACTACTATTCAAGAATGATGGCTTTACATTGAATGCATGACTACAATGGTCCATCAAATCTTAGCTAAAATGGGCTCGTTGGAGATGACAAGCTTTTTGATATGTGTCACTTTTTAGTTGTTTTTTAACCCTTAAACGACAAGCTCATAAGCGTGGAAATCATCTACTTTGACACCGTGTGAATTGTTGGATTAAATAATGCAAAAGCACTCATTGGAAGTCAAACTACTGTAGATAATCTTTGCTTTTCCCACAAAGTTTGGAGGATGAATAGTTGCACTTCTGTCCTACACATGAGATTCTCTTGTCATTCATTGACTGCAAAACATCCGCCTTCACGTTTAAGGGTTAAGCAACTGAGTCAATTCAGTTGCAAAAATATCATTGTTTTCATCCAATTTTGGTGAACCAAATAAAGCGTCATATTGCTTAGAAGTCAAAAGCTCGGAAAAATATGACAACCATTGAGTTAAGGAAAAGTTACTCCCTGTCTCAAAATAAATCTCGTGGGGAACTGAGGGAGTACCACAAATTTATTTTGAGACAGAGGGATTACTGTGTTTTGTGATGTACTGTACAGTACAGTGCATGAGCTTACAAACAATTCTTACAACAAACAAGGAACACACAACATGCAGCATGCCAACATCGACCATCAAAGGCTAATGGAACAAGGATATGCAGAGAGATACCATATGTAAAATGCTCGTAAATTGACAAGTAAATTAACATACAGATTGCAGGACCTAGAACAGTAAACAATACTTCCAATCGCTTCATGAGAGAAGATGCCAACTGAACTAACGCTGTGAATCAGGAAGATGATTATGTAGTCTCATCAGTCGTTGGCACCAAGACAGGAAGCCCTCTCTCAAGCCCCGTTCTTGTTCCTTTCCGTTGTCGATAGGCTTCTATGACTTGTAGTCGCACTCGCTCCATTGATGCTGGTTTTGCTTCTTTCACTCTAAGCTGTGTCCAAAGCAAAAACATCCCACACCCTTATTTCAGTTGGCATTCTCTCTTAAATCAAATGTGAACTTTATATTTGTGTGTTATGAGAGCATTAGATAAGTTGTGCGAGCATTAGGTGATTCTTACGAACAAGAACAATCAGACACTAGAATAGGAATATGGGGTAGCTCTTTGCCTGAAGCGTTCAATAGCTAATTCAGATAAGGCATTCACTTGAAGTAAATATAATAAGTTCAGCAGCAAGGCAAAAAGTTCTGACCTTATTCTTTTCAGGATATGTTAGCTGTGGAGGAGCCTGCACTACTTCACCGAAAGCAACATGGTCTTTTTTGGGTGCGTTCATCAGGGCCTGAACAACGGCGTTACTTAGTCGCTTCTTCTTCTTTTCTTCTAAGAATCTGGGAACACAAGAAAAAAACCGAGTCAAAACCGATGAGTCCTTGGTACTGAATCCACATGAGCAAATTTTACTGCAATATCCGCTGCAGCTTAACCCGTAAAGGACCATAAGGCCACCAGGGTGGCTTCTTCAACACGTTCTTTTGCACCCCGGTCCTTTACGGGTTAACAACCTTCCTGAACACCCCTGAAGATGTACCAAGAAGATTGCTTCGTCATCATTAGGACAGTCACATCAACAGAGGGTGTCAGGGCTCGCGATTTGTGCTACAAACTTTCACTTTCTTTCCAAATTTGGTTTCACGAGATATTGAGCTCAAAATCTTGTCTCCAAAAATCTTGCCCATGCATAAAGTTCAGTCTTGGAACAGGATCGCCTCTATTTTCGAAAGCGAAAGCTTGCACTTAGATACACCCTGGCTAATAGTTTATCCGCACAGCTCGCCTTCTCTAAAGCACAGAATAAACAGAAACCAAGGGTTAAAAAATCTCTTACTTTTTCTTTCTGTCATTAATTTTTGTTTTAACTGGATGTGCTTTGATCTTCTCGGCAAGTTGTAGTAACTCCTCGTTTTCTCGTTTTCTCTTGCTCAAGGGCTTAGAAACATTCTCCGCTATTTGTCCATCTGCTTTTCCTTGTTTACTGTCATTCGGTGCAGATGTTCCTGGTGCTTCATCCTTCTTTTCTTTTACATTTCTATTTTCCTTTCTTGTCTCTATTGAATCCTGCACACAACAAGCACTCTGTAAGCCTCACAATTCTCAAAAATTCTCCAAATTGACTTGAAAAAAGCAGGGATACACGAGAATATAAGAGATTGAAAGAAAAAAATACTAACCTTGACCTGTTTCTTACTGAGGCCGATGTCAGCTCCAGTGTATAAATTCACTGATCCTAACCGAGAAAAGAAGACCAAGAACACCAACAAAATTAAAATCCGCAGCTTGAATCACAGTTCCCTCACTGGATAATGTCATAAGGTAGAGGTACCTAATTGACAGACAAGCCTAAATGCAACACCCAAAGATCTTGAATTATTATTACATATTCATTTTGAGAATGTACTGTACACTAGCTTAACATAGGAAGTTGTGTGGTTTGAGGTCATGAACCAATAAAACTTTGGATCCTTATAACTTTTGCAAACAGTATCCAAATAGCGTACTCTTTGGATCACTGTCATCCTTTTAGATTCGCTAACAAGAGTACATAAAAATTCGGCCATTATGATAATAATAACTATACTCAGCGCTTAAACTGTTGCTCTTAAGTGTAGCTCCCTAATGGAAGTCGCTACAAACACATGGTATCTCTGCTATTTCACACCCAAAATTATCCATCCAAATCAAAGCACAATCCAAAATCTGCAATGCCAACCTAAACCCCTAAACCCTAAATCCAGTGTGCGCAACTCGCATGTATGAAAGGGCGCAGTTTCAGCAGCTCGTGAGTGCAGAAGAGCCAAATGTAGCGCACAAAATTACGAACTTCGGAGTTCAAGATAAATATCTGAAACCCACTCAACGGATTCTTATTACCAAACTTGAAATTCAACGAAATCTAACAGAAGAATTCAGTGCGTACCTGAATTTCCAGTTTCTCTGAACTGCATGATACGCCTCAGCTTCGCAGGGACAGCGTTAATATCTTTAATAATAGGAGGTGGCGCCATCTCCTTGACATCGTGTGACGCTTTGAAATTGGATTCCCTTCTCTTCCGTCCCTTCCCCTTCTTCCCCATCGTGAGAACAATCCAATCGCACGGCGCAGTTCCACAATAGCACCAAGTCTCAAAACCCTAGATATTCGCAACCGCAATGTGCGAACAAATGAAGCTCTTCGAATCTTGAGCTAGAATTAGCAGCGCCAGTTCTCGGCGGAGTATTATATCAAGATTACAAATGAGACAGAAACCCCAAACCGCAAACCCTAGGCCCCACTTTCACAGTTCGGAAGAGAGGCGGGGTGGGGAAAGGTTGACGTAAGTAGTCATGTAACCCTACCGAACTCAGATCGTCCTCAATGCAACCAGCATGCTGACCCTCCACATTTATTTCTAACTTTTGACTGGTTTATAATTTAATTAGAAATTGGAATTTCAAATATCTCTTTGATAAGGCAAAAGAAATAAAAGAAATAAAAAATAAAACATAAAAATTGGGAATTTGACAATTGAAATAAATGCCATTGAAAGCAGGCTATGGTAGAACCACCTATAGTCAATCACTTAAGCGATTCCACACATGTTCTAGAGTAGTGTAAGGTAATGTAAATTTTTTACAATGTAGGAAGATAGAAATCATGAGGATAACAAAAAAAAATTGGTAATTTCATGTCTTGAATTGAAATTACTATGAGTTTTGGAAGCCAAAAGTTGAACTAAACCCATACCCAATGTATAGGTTCTTTCAATTCTAATCATACAAGAACTACTTTCCCACTCACTATTTCCTACTTTCTTGCTCACTACATTAAGACATGTGTCATGACCTTATTAGTCCCAACCTTGAGAAGGAGGAAAACACACATTCCAAGCTTTGGTTGGAAACATGTTTCAACCTTGGTTGGAAATAGTTGTACCCTACACGTTGGATATGGAACCATTGGTTGGTTCTACCATAAAAGAAAAAATATTAATGTGTCTTGACAAATATTGCTTAAAAAGGAGAAATCCATACAAATGGCACGACAAGTTTTGAATATTTGCAGTGAGCATTGCAACTCTGCTAAAGTCATTTGACTTAATTAGCCACAACTTCAAACTCCTTAACACAATATAGGTGTCTAATTGTCAATTTTGTTTTTTTAGTCTTAATAACCAACACTTTTATCATCCACAATAAGTTCTAATCTTGGCTTAGTCATTTGAAGTTCAACACATTATTTAAGTGTCTGAAAAGATAATTTTCACTCATTTCAAAATATAGTATTGATTTTCAAACTTTTCTCATTGGTTCAAAATGATATAACTAATCCACTACACATTGCATTAACTCTAAAAAATATTAAATAGATCAAGATTAAAAATCTAATAATGATGTGAAATCCTAAATGCATTTAAATGGATATAGTTAAAACTAGTTAAAAGTTTGGTAGGGTCTTAATATAGGAGAGGCTGCAAAAATTAGATGATGAATCCTTAAAAAAACCCAGGTAGTAAGTAACTAAAAACAAATTAGTCATGCTTCAAACACGGAGAGCCTTTGTAAGAAGTACCCTCATCATGAATGAACCTTGTGCATTGTGGGTTCTTTCTCATTTGAATCGTGGAAACTACCCATACTCTAGAACTGTGCCAAGAATTTTGTGTTGGGAGAAGAAAAAATTAAATGCAACTAGTACATATAAGTTAACAAATTATTTTTAAAGAGATAGAAGGTCAGTTATGTTCATATCACTTGTAACTAATAAATAATCCCTCCTTCCCAAATTAAGTATCCCATTTCAAGAAAGTCCATAAAATTAAGAAAGTCTCACTAATTTTTTTATATTTAAGGAGTTAGGATTTAAGTTTTAGGATTTTGAATTTAAGGTTTGGGTTTGAGGATTCATAATTTTTGTATCCTTGAAATACAATTGTCTTCTAGATGCTTAAACCACACAATTCTAGAGAAAGGGGGGATTGCTCTAGAATATACATTTATAGAGAAAGATCAATTGGATTGGAGCAAGTTGTGGAATTACCTACTTGCCTCCACTATGATGCAAGCATTGTTCAATGTATTCATAAGGTTAAGCAAGCCACATTGGAGACTTAATTTCAGGACGGAAAAACACCTATGATTAAATACTTCAATTGAGATAGAGGATGTAATTGGTATTCAAGCAAGGTCAATATAAACTAATTAATATGAAGGCATTTAACATAATTGACTACACATAGTTAAATTTAATAAAAATAATAAGTTAAGGTAAATCACCACATTCTAGTCATCCAAAAAATAGTCAATTAAGGTCTAGCATCAATCCAAGGAAGATTTTTCTCTAATAGGTTGATTTAGTGGCCACAATTAATGTTTTGGATGACAATAATGGAATGACTAGTGTCCACATTAGGAAGTTAGACTTTTTGAGTATAAAGCCATTACAAAAGTGAATTTTCAAGCCTTGATGTTGCAATCATTTAAGAAAATATTGTAACCATTATAGGGAAGTAAGACCGGAGGTGCTATTTTGTGAATTTTGGAGCATGAGTCCAAGAGCTTGTGAGCCTCAAATTTTTGGTTTAGTTTTTAGGATTTTTAGGATGTAGACCAATGACCATGGTTTAGGATTTTAGAGGATTTAGAGTTCAGGAAAATAAAATATTATGGCAATTGAGGCATTGTGATTAGGAAATAGAGTGAATTATAGCATATACAATCACTTCATCCACTAGCCTTCTATGTAGTATAGAAGTGACTCTAGCTCTGTAGCCACATGCATATTTAGTTGAATGTTGTCAAATCAAATGATGCTTTCATAAATCTTCAGGGCAACATCCTCAATCTATCAAATGACTAAAATATGGTGTAAATAAGAATTCAAACAAATAAGCCAACTTGTCAAATGTGCTAGCACGTAATGATGAATGACAATTACTTATTGCAGCATACCAATAGGCCTTTGCTAGAAATGCACCGATCTTGTTTTCATTAGCAAGTCTTAGAGGAAAGCAATGGGCCTCAGTTGTTGGACCGGATGAGTTTAGCCACTTCTTCCTCTTCACTTTGTGGCTGATGCTTATATTTGTAGTTGCAATTGGTTGTAGCTTGTCTAAGGTCAATTCATGGATAGAGTACATGCTCCAATATTGTTCAATATGAGAAGGTACAATAGCAGGTCAATCAATTGAATAATAGAATTGTGAAAATGTAAAAACAACTAGAATATTCTAGATACAAAAAGGTTTTTAGCTATGACCTTGCTTACAAGATACAAAGTTTTCCAAAATAAATTGCTTTGATTTATTTTTTGGATTTGCTCAAATAATCCATTAGACCTCAATGACAGACCTAACCACATGGCAGATTATCAAATCTGGATGCAATATACATCTAAGATTATGTAGATGCAATAAGCTAATTAAGATTAAGATGGTGATTTGTATTATAAATTAATAAGTCAATTGTGTTTATTTATGACCCTTGGTTTAGCTCATTTGCATGGAAATTAAGCAAATTTTGTCCAACAATAATTGGTGGCTTAATCAAGCATAGTAATTGGAGCCATTTGGTCGTTACGATACTACCACGAACAATAGGTGTCCACCTTGGCCAAAGAACAAACGAAAAATTGTTTATCAGTCAATGGACAAAAAATGTTAGTCCTTTTTTATTTTGAAGCTGCACTTTTATCAACCAAGTTACAACTCCAACATATGTTAGAGTTAACAATAACAATCTGAGTGTGATTCTTTGATGTGGTGGAAGGTGGAAAGGCAATTTTGACAGATTGAATAGTGCTTCTACGTGGTCAAAATTGCTTCAATACTTGCACAAGGAAAGATGACTACATCATAGCAGCCTTCTAATACATAAGTTGATTGGCAAAATTTTATGGAAAATTTATGGTATTGCTTTGCTTGTATGATTTTTTTGTTTCTTACTCTAAATGAAGGCAATAACACACATATTAGGGCTACAGACACATGTTGCATCCTCACTAACCTCACATGTTGTTGTGTTGTGTTCTTGAGATGGGCACAAGTGAGGCCCTATACCTCTCAAAGTTTAGGAGAAAAAAACACAAGTTGACATACCTTACTTTACATGCAATTAGCATATGTTCCTAGAGTTGTATACTTTGTCAAATAGTTGGACATATACATGTTTATGACCAAATTTGAGATATTGAATATATATGTCTTCAAAAAATAAATATAGTATATGATTAGCTAAATTTGACAAAATTTAGCTTACATGCCTCGTTTGAAAGGAAAAAATATATTGTATATCTAGCTAAATTTGAAAACCTTTAGCTAAAATCCATAGCTTGATTGCATGAAGCAAACATGAAGTACTGATAGCCAAGGTTTTTCTTTAGACATGTGAGTAAATGCTAGGAAATGAGCATAAAGGATGACTTTGCAAAAATAATATTTTAGAACAAGAATTTTTTTTTCCTCAATCAAGTCACCCTATAAATCCCTCTTGGCACTAGGAACCCCCCTTGGACGGTTCGAGGTTTGGAACTCCCAAAAAAAATTATTTATTTTTAAACTCAATTTTTTTTCCACAATTAAGCCATCCCATAAATTCTTTTTGACACTAAGAGTCCTCCTTGGGCGATTCAAGGTTTGGGACTCTCAAAACAATTTTTTTTAAATTAAAAGTTAAAAAAATCAATTATTATTAATTGTTTTCCTCAACCAAGTCATCTCAAAAAAACCTCTCAATAGCTAGAGACGTAGAGGGTTTGAGGTTTGGAACTTTTTTTAAAAAAAATTAGTTTTTTTAAAGTTAAAAAAAAATTCAATTTTTTTTCAATTTTTTTTCCTCAACTAAGTCACAATAGAAACCCTTCTCAATATTGAGAACTCTTTTTTTGGGGGGGGGGGAGGTTGAGGTTTGGAACTCTCAAAAAAAAGTTTGAATTTTTTATTTTATTTTTTCCACAAATATGTTACCTTAAGAGTCCCCTTAACAGCATCAAGTTTAAGACCCTCAAAATAATTCCAATTTAGTTTTTAATATTTAATTTAAATTTTTGTGTGTATCAAATTGCTATCCCCTCCAAAAACAAACAAAAAATAAACAAATACTCTTAACTTTGAGAAGCCTCTTAAAGGTTTAGGGAATAAGACACTCTAGTGTTGTTCTACATAATTGACAATAAAATTTAAAAATGATTACTTCCAAAAATTAAAGCCTTTGAGGCTCTTCCTAGTACTGAGAGGCCTCGGATCAATGAAAAATCATGGAAGTTTCGGCAAAACTTGAAACAAATTCAACAAAATTAGCAAAACTTAAAACAAAAGCACATGACCCTTACACACTTTGGACCCCTCTCAGTGCCAAGAGGCTCCTTGGGGGGCGTTGCATCTTGGAATTGATGAAATTTGAGGCATGAAAATCTTGGATTTTAAAAACAAATTTGGCAAAACTTGAATGAAAAGGTGCCCATTGAAAGTATCGAGTATCCATATCGGCGCATGCATTATTGATGCAACATTGGTGAGGTGATCTAAAAATACAAGATTTGTAACTAATTGTGAAGAGTAAGGACGGTGTTGGACAAAACAAGCTTGCAATGTAAGTGCACAAAGAGAAGGTGGTTCTAGGCTCGCAAAAATAGAGTTGCTTTCGAAGTAAAGGCACACTATGATAGCTAAGAAAGTGCTCCGCTAATTTAGCTGATACATGGTCAAGAGAACTTCACCAACATTTTCAGCATTTAAATCTCCTATAAAGTACTGAATTCTATTAGATCCGCTTGTGCCAGTTTATGTTACATTGAATGTATAGTACAATCAAATGGGCCGTCAAGAAGACATTTGATGTCATGGTGCTACCGCATTCATAAAATTCATACCCAAATGCGGTTGATCTTCCTTATTTGGCACATCATTATGATTCAAAAGGTAAGCCAATGTTAGCTCGATATATTAAAGTCGCTTTCATTGACTACTATAATAAAAATAGGTAGAATAGTCAATAATTGAATCAATAATTTAGGATCTAAGTTGGTTGATAATTGCATAATATTTTTGAAACATGATTTTGGATAGTCTCTACCTATTTAAGACTGGTGGCAGTAGACAATGCTATGCTTAAAAAAAAATTGTGTACAGTTTGCAAAATTTTTTACTAATATTTTTTTGAGCTCTATCAACTTCTATATAGATCCTAGGCAAACTAATTAAGCCACAAAAATATGAAGCAAGGCATCTATATTACTAACAAAAGAACCGATGGCAATACCAAATAGTTAGAGATACTACAAGAAAAAGGGGTGTTTTAAGTAGTGTCCTAGACATCACATCTTTTAAGTAATGTCTTTTAAGTAAGCTTTTAAGTAAAAGTTTACTAAAAGGACAATCTTTTTAGTAAACTTTTACTTAAAAACTTACTTAAAAGACATTACTTAAAAGATGTGATGTCTAGGACACTACTTAAAACACCCCTTTCTCTTGTAATGAGATGCAACATTATCTTATAATTATTTATGCACTTAGATTGAAATGGATACCTCCAAAGCCACCATTTTTTTGGTTTAGGATTGCTTTCCAAAGGTTCTCATTTATATTTACCATATCTTATACAATTCTTGCTGAAGCAATGAAGTCAAGCTTTTCCTTTTTTACTATAATATTTGATTCATTTTGAAACTTGAATCCTAATACTATATAACAAGTGAGCACTATGGCATGACTTCCTTACTATTTGAGATATTCATTTTCATGAATCCAATAGAATGACATATATCCAAGCTAATGGTCATGAGGTGCCTTTGGTTCTACTTGTGAATGATGATGGTTTTGTTGAAGTTTCTATCCATCTTCTTCATGTTTGATATGGATTTTTTGAGTCAACCATCTACATAGAAGAAGAGATTTTCTTGGACTCAGGATCATTACTAGAATTTGTTCTAATACCTAAGATTGTCAATGAAAATTGTCACTTTTGGCTTTGACTTGCAAGTTGGTATAGAGTGTACAATTTGTTTCTAATACTATGGTGGCTTCTACATAGAGGTTGACCTCCCAATTGGATACTACACAAGATACTACAACTACACAAGTGCCATTTCTTAGAGCGGTGAAACTTGAACTTGAAAATCCTTTGGTTTCTAGTGACCAGAACGTGTATTTTAATGTAAAAATCCATGGAGAGCAACTCTTAAGTCCAATTGTCAAGTTATCCAACAACTTAGAAGGGGAGGCAATCGGACTTGGTCATTGTTAATTCACACCTCCCTACACAACATAAGCATGTCAGACCATTGGCACGCTCCAATCTAGTTATGTACCTACTAGTAGTCTCAATACTTTGAATTCATTACGTCCTTTGTTGTATCCTACAAACCGTAAATTTTCCAGTGTATTGCAATCTCTTAAGAAATCAGCTTCTATTCCAAGATCTAAAAACAAGCTAGCTAATATAGATTTCAAGTCTATCGAACATTAAAAGGTTCACTTTCTTCCATTACAATTTAATGGGAACATTGTCTAGGATGTGATTGAATTCATTCACAATTAGGCAAGGACAAGAGAGAATACCTTTTCAAGATGCTCGTCAAGGATCCTGGAAGCGATGTCAATCTCGTGAAATGAATGCAATCAAGGGAGATCTTCAAAACTACTGGTTAATGTTTGACTATGTCAAGCGTGTGAAGTGTTGGACCGCTATTGCTTGCCACATATACGTCTTTGTGTATTGCAAAACCATTTTTAATGTAGGGCGTGACATGCAATTTGAAGACATTGATGGTCAAATCATCATGTAGAGATGTTTGAATAGAGTGATGGAGAAGAATGGCATATCTCACCCAAACTTCAAAGGCTTTATGGTAGATAGTGCTCAAGCCAACTAGAATGATGTTCAAAATGTCTATGGCCTAGGGGATCTATCTCTAAAGATGACCAACCACGAGCACACTTGCCTCTTTCAATGGGCAAACTCAATGAAACAACATACGGACAGGCTCTTAAAATGAGAGTTTTAAAGTCAAAACATTAAGCTATGTAGAGACTACAAAGACGCCAAGAATTTAGAAGAAGCCGAGAGTAGATACTTGCATATTAAGGCACGGTTGTACTCTTCCAATGCAACAATAGAGGAATTTGTACGGGAGCTTGAGTTGTAGTTTGCATTCTGGTACTTCAAATATCGTTAGTGGGGTGGTCTTATGGAAATTGTAAGTCTTCAACCTCATCCTTCTTATCCCATATTTCATCCAATAATGGATTCATAATCTTCTCCTCTATCATATCTAATATTAATATTTCAAGATCTATCATTGGAAGAGTTGGTGGATATGTAGTCTTGCAACTTATAAAAACGATCCACAACAAATGGCTTCAAGCATTTGGGAAACATGGCACCGACTTACACGTGGCAACATGCGATGATTGGGTTCAAGCATTCATGCAAATGACAAACTACCGTGTGTACTTCAACGGTGGCCCTTCCATATTTGGACCATCTCGTCATGACTTGAAACTCAAGAGAGCAGTTGCATCCATGGACGGGAAGAAAATCACAAGTGCCCTCTGCAACATGCTTGGGACTAAAGATTTATGCACTTACATTCCTCACTTAGAAGGGGAGGAAGTCTTTGATTCATCAAAGACTAAATTTTTTTGTGTTTGTGTATATCTTGATTATAATTGCTTCCCTTATTTTTCAAAAAATTTGAAAAATCATTTTATATTTAAGATTCAATTTCTCTAATTTGTTACACTTTCAGATTTTTTTGTTTTTAGTACTAGAGAGTACCCAAATTTAATGATCTAGAGCTGAAATTTTGGTGTTCTATTTCTACACTATTGGAGCATGTTCCATAGGAGGGGCATCAGAAAATACATTATTTGTGTCCTCCATGTTTGTGCAAGTAGGCCCCCAAATAGGCTCCATGACAAGCACACTTCTGAACATTGAAGATGGTTTTAAGTGTTTTTTTTTTATAAAATCTCATAAACATCAAGTCTTCACAAATGTAAATCTTTTTTCTATAATTTATTTATTAAAAGTTTAAACATTGAAATATGCCCTTTCTAGGACATTTAGAACTGTAGGTAGATTTGGGATATTTCAACATTGAAGATGGTTTAGAAGTGTCCATGCCATGGAGCCCTTTGGCCTTCTTGCATGAATATGGACATAAAATAATGTATATTTTGATGCCCTTCATATGCAACATGCCCCACTAGTGTAGAAATAGAATACCAAAACTTTAGTTCTAGAAGTACTAAAAACAAAAAATCCTAAAAGTGTGACAAATTAGAAAAATTGAATCTTAAATATAAAATGGTTTTTTATTTTTTTGAAAAATAAGGTACGCTATTACAATCAAGACATACACAAACACAAAAAGATTCAAGCTCATTGGAATCATACTTCAAAAGTTATAGCAAAAGACAAAATCAATTTGACAAAATGCTACTAAAAATTGTTACTCTTTCTTCTAATCACCCTTTAGGAAGAAATGTCATGCCATTCAATTACAGACGGAATTAAAGTGCACTATGTTCATGGCTAGGGTCTCCACAACCACTGCTACTCTAATGTATAAGGGATAGAAGTGCGAGTTTAAAGGTTCAAGAGTGGAGACTAACAAATTTTGATTGTGTCCGGATGATATTAAATGTTGTGTAATGGGTTCAAAGAGGTCACATATTTTTAGCCGGTCTAAGGTCCCTAGCATATAGCTAGTGATGATTGGTACTAGTCTAACAATTGAAGAGATTATACTATTTGAAGACGTAGGATTTTGTCTCCAAGAACAACCGTCTATGTCTCTGTGGTGCCTATTCACATCTTCCAAATTTTTTGAGCCCATAGTGTGAACTCATTCAAGACCGCCTCATGCCAATAAAACTCCCTCTATTTAGAATGGAAAGAGCATTCGCAAGAATGAGAACAGGGCTTTTTTTTTGGACCCGTGTCCCCCCTATTGGCTTCATTGCAGAGGCCAATTTTTAGAGGGACAAAGCCAGAGAGGTCAGATTTTTGACAATCTGGCAAAATTTCGCCAAAAAAAGAAGCCCTGAATGAGAATGAAAAAGCACCCACCAATGATCATCGCAACCAAAGGGAGAGTATCCAAAACATGAATGCAACTATTTTCAAAGTGAATATCTTTTTGTACACTAGACTTGGGATTGTCATTACTTTACAATCTGGAGTATAACTTGACGACAAGGTGTATTGGATCACTCTTTGCAATTTTTCAGCTTACACGTGCTTGTACTTCATTAGTATGGTGTTTGCATCTATTGAAAAGCACGGAAAGTATGTGAACTACAAATATTTGTATTATATCTTCCAGCCATTACCTTTGCAAGATGGACTACAAAAAAGACAAGTTCATTCATGTCCCAAGTCTCATCATGGATGAGGTCACAAAACTTTTTGAAGTTGCAGGGATGATTATAAGTAATGTTTAGTATTCTAATTGCTTTATATAAATTTTGGATAGCGCTCAAATGTCAAAGTTTTTTTTTTTATCCTTATATGTAGCCAACTAGCATTCACTAGCGTTTTTTAGATAGGGATCATCATGTAATTTCTCACTTCTCATGAGTAGTACATTTGTAGACCAATATTTGAATATTATAAAATTTAATTTGAGCAATTATGGTTTTTGATGCTATATGGCTAGAGCTTCATTTGCCCAAATAAATGTTTTCTATATCCTAAAAAGAATCACTAGGAAGTCAATCCCTTTGAAAAATCTTGTAAGATGAACATAGCTAGCACGCTAGATGCACACTAAGCTAACTACGCACCACAATTATTTTTTTTACTTTCCCACATTGTTTTGTGCACTCTGCCATACTTCTACACCCCCATGTAGCTTCTCGGTACCAAGACAATATTTCTGGCTCAGAGCTCTTTCGACATGGAAAAAAATGAAACTCTGATATTGGATAAAAAAAAAAAGGGGCTCAAATTTTTTGGAGAATTGACACCCTTGTAATGCATTCAGCCTCAAAAAAATTGTTGAAGGAAAAAATGGGGCTACCACAGTCATAGGTCCACGGTCATAGGGCTGAAATTTTATTATTACTAGTAAAATTCAAAAAAATATCTATTTTTCTTCCTCTCACCTTCATAGATTTGCAACTTCCTTTATAATGGATGCTTGGGCTTACAAAGAATATGCTTGGAGCTCTTAAGCTCGCATTCTTAGACTCACAAACTAGAATCATTGAAGTAAGATGACCATTATGGATGCACTTATTATTGGTTTGGAAATAGTCTAAACGCTTTGAAAAGACCAATTCTGCAACAAAATCATATTTTGGGATAGAGGGAGTAGTACTATTTTTACAGTTCTATTGCTACAATGCAATTTCTTACAAAATGAGATTTTTATTGCTACAAATTCATTTTAGTTATTCAAAAACTTTTTTATTACTAAAAAGCATTCCACCTTAAAAAGCATACTTATCGATATTATAACCAAGCAGCTAACATCTTTGAGAATTTAGCAGTTTGCACCACAAACTTTGCTAGTGAGGCAAAAAGACACTGTTGGCGACCATGCTCTAAATTTTTTTGCTTCGAATTGAAACTGCATGCTTGAGTTTTCAAGTGCACAAGACTAAGACGTAGGCAATGTGGCAATTAAGGTAGTTGTTGTTGTTGTTGTTGTCAAGCATGGCAGCGAATGCTCCGCAGTCTCGCACAAGTTCACATTTGCACTGCCTCCTACACTGGGAGTTTCAATCTTGCAGTGGCTTAGTAGGCTTCTTCACATTACCAAGAGGTTTGGACAACTTCAATGCCCAGTCCATGGTGTATTAACAATCACAGTAGCTATTTACAACCAATTCCAAGGAGGAAAACAAAACCACTACAACCCCAACACGCTCACTCACTCCACCCGTTGGTTGTTGTTCTCTTCAGACTCCAGCGACTTCAAGATCTGGGAAGTGATGGACCAGTTGAAGCCACGTCGTTGCAACCAGCCGATCATCCTTCTCTTGCGAGCCTCCGCCGACACGCTGCCTCCGCCTCGAGCCCACTGCAGCCTTGCCCTCTCCAACAGGTGCTCCCTTGCTTCTCTCGTCATCCCCCAAACAGCAGCTTCCCTCTCGTCGTCTGCTTCCTCAGGGAATGAATCGTCCGCGCTCGTGAACACCTTCTCCAGCGCAGTTGCAACGTCCTCAGGACACACCCCTCTTAGTTTGAGTTCCTGCACAGTGCATGGTGTCATCTACCATTTGCCTCCTTGTTCATCAAGGTCCATGTGCCTAGAAAATTTAGAAGACATTCCATCGTCATTTGTCCCCCAAGACTCTTAGGTTCTTGGATTCACTATTACGCAGCCCCTGGAAACGTTGGTTTTGCATGATGACACTAAGTCTGCATGACATGACAAAAAACGCCTTGCTAGCACATGCTCATCATGGTCGAATGTGGCTAGAATCATTAAAAGAATGTCACTGTCATTTGGTCCCGACGACGATTAGTTCCTAATGTGCACGACTCACTCTTGGAGAACTTTGGTTTAGCATCATGATATATAAACTAGATATCCCGCATACTCCTCATCCCCAATTACCAGAGCAGCGCTTTAGGAGGGGCAAAGAGGTCAACTATGGAACGCAAAATCCAAAACAAATATAGCAACCAACAGGATTCAGCCAGTGGCATGACTCAAGAGTTTGTCCATGATTATATACCTGTTTCAGACGCTGGGGTCCCCAGAGCGCCGATCGCCACCGGGATCGTGCAAAACTCTCAGCAAACTCCAGATCACTTTGCAATCCACTGCCAAGCAAGAGAATTGGATATTCAATGCAAGGTCACTGCTATGACTCGCGAGACAAGGAAAGCACCAGTGTGTAGATCAAGAGATGCAAACAAGCAACATGAAGAGATTGTAGAAGGTCACCATCTTTGAAGATCAGCGATGGTGGACTCAATCACGGGTGCCGAGACGCTCCGGCCGATCAACTTCTGCCTCAACTTGTGTGCGGTTTGCGGGCTGCCACACAACGAATCCATCCATTACGCGACACAAGGCAAAGATTTCTTATGTCCCAGCATCACCACGAAGAGATCGCAAGCATCAAACAGGAAGCCTCAACTGGAGTGCAGTTTGCGAGCTGCCACATTGCGACATTACACTATGGAAAGCTTTCTTATGTCCCGGCATCAAACATCAAACAGAGTGTCATCAGGACTTACGCCATCCCGAGCAAACGCAGAGAGTAGTTTTTGGCTGCCTGCTTCTCCTTCGCAATCGTCTTGTCCTCCTCAGCTTCGAAGAGAATTTCTGCGGCTGAGTCCTCCAAGAGATCATTCGCTAGACCTTGGAACTTCCGGCCATCCCCGTAAAACAACCCGGAGCCTTGAAGCGGATTCTTTTTCGATGGGCTTGATTTCGTCGACGCTGAATTCAGACCTTCAAACTTCCGACCGTCCCCATAAAACAACCCTGAATTACCAAACGAAGGATGCCTCGCTACAGCAGGAATCTTCTCCAAGTCAGCAGTTGCCGGAACTGCTTCTGCTGCTTCAGCAACAACTGGGAGAATGTTCTGTGAGGAAGAAGGTGAAGCTTGTGAGAATTGGGTCCGTGAGTCCTTCAATTTCATCTCAGACTTCGAGAGCTGCATTTCGGTACTTGCATCCCTCCCCACGTCGTCGTCCTGCTCGTCCCAGTACCGTTTCTGCTCCTCCTTGCGCAAGCCCCACTCCGTATCCGTCTTGGGTGCGCGTCGTTTCCATCTCGGCAACAACAGCGGAGAGTGAGACACCCCTGCTGCTGCTACTGCTACATCTTCGCTGGTCTCTGGTCGTGAGGGCTTCGCCCGCCCATGTACCTGCGGATTGTAGCGAATCGGCCCCGAAGCGCCACGGATGGTACTTGTGGAGAAGCTCCGCGGGACTCCTCCCACTCGGCCCAGAATTGCACCACAAACCCTAATCACCATTGTTTCCACTGCTGGCGTAATCAACGATAAACATGTCGTGCTACCGATCGTCAATTCACAATTAAGACCTCAAACCCCCAAAAGCCATCATCGTTAGCTATTTCCACACAGTAAGGGTGTCGCAGTTCACGATTTCAGCCATCAGAGTCTGTACTCTGTTTCCAAATTCGGCCCTGCTTGGTTCTGAGTCCCTAATCTCGTCTCAAAGTACGAGGCCCCAAGTAGAAGTGCACATTTCTGACCTTCATACTCTTGTCTTGTCTAAGGTACTAGACTCTCAAAAACAGTTCAAATAACGCCCATTCTGAGAACACAAGTCTAGAACCTTGACAACCACTACCAGTCCAAAAGGTTATTCTTGAGAATTTGTGACCAGACCACCGAAACCCTAACCCTAATAAATTGTTCGCCTTGAAACTCTGTCTCTATGTGAACTTTTTCTCACAAGCGTGTTCTTCGTCTTCAGCTCCATTTTGGCCCGAGCAGGATTCGGAGACGATCGACCATTTGCATTTAAGATTGTATTGGATTTGCATTTGTATCTCGTCGTCGATCAAGCTCTGGTGGGGTAACTTCCCCCACTGCTGCAGTTGTGGAACGGGAATGCATTGTTTTTTCTAGTTCTTCTTTGAGTTGTATGAGATCTTGGTTTTGGAGCTTTGTGGAAAAGATCGATATTAGAGCGTGAAGAGATTTCGTAGGCTTCGACGGAGCTCTTTCGTGTTGGTTTGGTGGGGAGATGGAGGGCGCTAGGCGTGCTTCCAACCGGCTGGTGCCATTCTTCCGCAACGCGTACGCAAATCGGAATCACCACACATGTAAGCCCTCACTTCCATACCAGTGAGTCGCTCGTGCAACAGGAAGCCGAGGCTTTTAAGTAGCACGCATTCCGCGGGTCAATCGCACAGCTATGATGCTTTGCCGGATTTCCAAAATTTCTGCTCTCTTTGCAATACAGCATTCGAAAATTGGAATCAATTTAGGGGTTAGGGTTTAAGACATCGTGTTTCTGGACGATGCTGCTCATTCAGTGCAACACTGATTTCTGGGGGAAAGTATCCTCACTGAATCTATGAATGAAATTTTCGAACAAAGCAGAGTTTGTTGCGTCCAGAACCGAGAATCTATCAGTGAGGATTGGAGAAGTTCTTGTGATCCCTTCTTGGCGAAGTCAATTCGTTTTCTGCAGAATGCTAACTATGTTGTTAAATCTAGACCATCGATCCAATTTGTTATTGTTGGTCAAAAGTCTCCTCATGAATCTCAATTTGATTTTTGGTCAGTTTTGAACGTTATGAAGAATTTTTTTGGGATTCATAAGTCATGTCATTGCTTCCAGACATTTTTCTGTCTATCAGCAATTTAGGGTTTAGCCGTTTGATTGACTGACCCTTGGCTATCTGACATTTGATCACATTATTTCCAAGCAGTAAATGATTTCGTTAATGTGCCAACCTCGGGTCTGATATTTGACATAGCAAACCTCGGGGTGTAACCTAATCCTTCGTGTTGTGAAGCTGTCGCAGCTGTGCGTGAAGGAGGTTTTGCTAGTAATCGCCTGATGGGAAGAAGCTGTGCTGGGACTTGGGATGAGAACAGAAATGCCTCTAGGAGCTCACAGTTTGAAAACCAAGTGAATTCTCAGCAGGAGAAACGTCCTGGTACTCTGTTTACCATAGCGTTGGCATCAAATGGTTTGAGGAACACCCAGAACCCTGAATTTCAGAGATTGCGGAGCATCCCAGAGGGTCTTATTCCTTTGGCAAGTACCAGATGGTTAGCACTAAGATCCTTCAGCGCTGACGCGCAATCTGACTCTGAAAGAAAAGGTCTGTCGGAGACTCATATTGGGGAGGAGCTTTTGTCTGAGACCCACAATCAGGCATCAGGGTTGAAACTGGCAGATGGGGAGACCCTGTCGCCCGAGGAGGTAGGCATCTTGAAGGAGGCCGAGGCGGAGTTTGAAAGTGCTCAGCAAAGCAAAGGTGCGTCATAACGTTGTCCTTCGATTATCATGTTTTCTGTTTCTCCTCTACAACGCGGACCTCGGATTGCAGATACTGCTCCAAGTTTGTGGTCTATGTTTCTCGATGGCCTGGAACCCCTAGCGGGGCAAGAAGCCCAGTTTGAACCTCCTGTGTTTTCAGCACTTTTGGGTGGGTCGTATGTGGACTTTCTTCTGTTTATGTTTTGACTAAGATACAACTTTTTCCACTGATTCTGGTGATACAAAATTTGGTATTTTTCACGATATGATCAATCAAATTGGCCATTTTAAAACCATGAAATGATATCGCAGTCCTTTAGGGGGTATACATTTGAAGTCAACCTGTTTATCTCTCTGCATGTTCAGCGACTAATTTTTACTGATAGAGACGTACTTCGAAATTGGTGTGGATTTCGATATCGCACGACCGTGACGGTGAAGTTTGGATTTTTCTGCAGAGGAGCCAGTGAGCGTGGAAAGTATTCAGGAAATGCTGAAAGAGTTGCAAGCTGTAGCAGACCCAAAAGATCCGCGTATAGCCATTATTTCCTTGAGATTAGGCCAGGAATATGAAGCAAGGGGTGAAGAGCCCAAGATGTTCTTGAAACTAGGAGAGCAAGCTCTCAGCATCTTTCAGACTGCGGGAGAGTTTTCTTTAGAGATTGGAATGTGCCATCACCTCATTGCCTTAGCTCACCACAGACTAGGGCAACAGGAACGGAGCCTTGAGAACCTGGACATGGCGTTGACGCTTCTCAAAGGGAAAGAAGGAAAAGAGAGCGCGCCAGTCAAATTTGCCGTTCAGTTTCTGCTTGGGGACACTTTGTCCTCCTTGGGGAAGCATGAGGAGGCCCTCCAGCATTACGTCGAAGGGTTGGCTGTCCAAGAGACTATTCTGGAAGAAAGCCATCCGCAATTAGCCAGCAACTATCGGCAGGTTTGTTATTTCTCCGCAGTTCATCTGAATTTTCAGAAATTTCGGGTATCCAGATGGAGTCATATATATAAATCAATACTTTCTAACCCTCATACTTTTCATGCATATATTAATGCGACAAATATTAGCTTTGGTTGGTAGAGAGTTACACTTCCTTTTTCAGTGTTTTAAAATTACAATTATGACAATGGAAGCATCATCTTAAACTCAGACACTTTCATATTATGGACTTAAGGTGGCTACAATCCTCTCTCTGTGGCTAATGTGATTATTTTAACTTTGTGTGACATCTCGGACAACGCAGTTGCAGTCGCAAGCCGTTCTCGCTCATGATGTAGAGAAAGCTTCGGTCCGGAACTTCTTAAAGTTCTCACAATTGACTGAGCGTTGTTGGTGGTTCATTGTAACAGCGGAGAGCCCTTGGTGACTTGGGACATTCTTAACATGCAATGTGTTTTATGTTTGAGCAGGTTGCTGAGGCATTCACACAGGTGATGCTTTTTGACGAAGCAAAAGCTTTGGTTGAGAGAGCACTTGAGGCTCACATCAAAATCAGTGGCAAAGGCTCGATGGATGAAGCCATCGATCGCCGTCTTCTGTCTGTTATTTATAGTGGACTGGAAGAGCATGAGAAAGCCCTGGAAGAGCAACAAACTGTGAGGTCAATCTTGAATGAAAAGGATTTGGGGTCTGAAGCACTGTTTGTTGAGATTGCCATTGCCGACACTCAGGTGACCTTGGGTAGGTTTGATGATGCAATTGCAACTCTTCAGAATGCCACCTCCCAGCTGGAGGAGGGTAGCTCAATGAGGGCTCTTGCAATTGTGAATCTTGCAAAGGCTTATACACGGCAGGGGAACACAGAGAAAGCTGAAGAGCAATCAAGGTATCTTCAGATCTTGTAACTGTACCCAAAAAAATTGTTGTGCATAGAGAGGAGCTCTACTTGATGTACCGTAGTCGGAAGTTTTTTGGTCTGCAGAATGAAGTAGGAAATGGATTTTAGGACTTACGGCTGATTGAAATATGTAAGGAACTGAAACTTTTTGAAGGCACTTTACGTTTTTATTTACTGGAAATAGATCCACCTGTAGAAACCATGCGTGTTCTGAGAATATTGTTTCACTTAAGGTCAATTCCCCTTGATTGTCGTTCAATAGTTATGCCGTATTCAATTTGAAGGTTTAGAAAAGGATGCACCAATAGCAGACAACTGCTCAGTATCTATTAGCTGAAGGGTTCATGTCACTTAATATTAGGATATTGCGAGTGTCAATTATTGATAATCCTCCCAATAGCATACTTCAGTGTCTTAGTAATCTCACGTAGTGTTGATTATGGAGCTGGTTTTGATTTTGCAATTTATTAAAGCCCGCCCTTGATTGTCAACTGGTTGGTGCTGCAGGGCGGCAATTGCACTCCTTGATTCGAAGCTCGAGGGTTCGACTGGAGCGGACACGGAGTTGCTCACAGCAGGGGAATGCTACACAGAGTTAGCTGCAATCCATCAGCAGATGAACCAGCCTGATGAAGCAATAGCGCTTTTAAAGAAAGGTCTTTCCATATACAAACTGTTGCCACAGCAACTGAATGCGACTGCAGGTATGAACTCAGTTCTTTAAAGCATCTGTCCTCTGCCACTGCTGTGAATGTTATATTATTTTCATTTGGCAGTTTCAGAGCGCCAGAATTGTCTCATTCAAGTGCACAGGGCTCTAAAAGTAGGACCGGTGTAGATTTAAGATTCCAGACGGGTGTTTAGAAATCTGCCAGTTTCTTGAAAATTCTCCATTTGAACTTGATTTGATGATTTTATTTATGCTTTTGTTTAAGGATAGTAAATCTCATGGGTCAATTGCAGGCTCTCAAGCTCAAATTGGTATGCTTCTTCTTTTCAATGGGAAAGTAAACGAGGCTATACCTTACATGGAAGAGGCCTCCACGAATCTGCGACAGAGTTTTGGGGCTGGACATTTCTCTCTCGCGCTTGTGCTCAATCATTTAGCGGTCGCTTATGTTGAGCTCAAGAATATGACGAAGGCAGTTGAGCTTTTTGAAGAGGCAAAATCTATATATACCAAAACACATGGACCTGGCCAGCAAGACACGCTTGCAATTTTTTACAATCTAATGAAGGTGTATGCCAGTATGGGAAGGTAATTTATATCCCAAACATTCCTTGGTGCTTTTCTCCCTCGCTGGTGATTATTTTTACTATTGAACCCATGATTAAAAAAAGAAGTAGAGAGTTCACTTTAGAAGCTAATACCGGTAGTCGATTATATTAGATTTCATTTACATATTAAAAATGTAAGGTGCGATTACCTCTTTCTTTTGATACGTTTTCTTATTCTTCTTGACCCTTTCTACATGATTTATTCCAACCCCGGTAGATATGGATGCAGCCATTTGGGTTCAACAAGGATTAAAAGAAATTTTATTTTGCATCGTGATCGAGCGGCATGGCAATGCATCGATGCTTGGAAACCGAAGCATCGGTGCCCTTTGACTTGGGAGTTGTCATTGCTTGTTCCTTATTGTTTGGTATGCCTGCAGGAAGGAGGACGCAATTGCAAATGCAAAGCACATTGTAGCGGAATTAGAGAAGCAAGGTGAACCAGCAAAGAGTGCCCTAGCTGACGCACAAAAAGACTTGGCGGACCTTGAAGACGAATCTCAGAGCATCTCGTCACCAGAGAGTACGCAATGATTGTCATCGTCCATAAAAACTCAGGGTGGTGAGTGTTGCCCAAGCTGCAGATAGAAAGTCCACTTCGTTTTGAAGCTAATGGTAGTCGATGACATAAACTTTCTATTGTTAGAAAATGTAGAATTGGATCTCTTCTCTCTATAGATCCATTCCTTGACGTTTGTTGAATAAGTTATTATTTCAACTCAGTCCCAAGAAGCGGCCACTCATTGGCTCACTTCCGGATTAATGCCAGACATGGTTGAAGAAGTTCTCTACGGATCTCTGTGGGCTGTCGACTTTTTACTTCTTCCAGCCCATGCCTTGTTGACCTGCACATATGGTGGAAACACCTAGAACCGTCAATATAAGCAATTCAGCATAGTTGGAGGCACCTTTTTCTAGAAAATATATTTTTGTAGTATTAGCAATTGAAAATCATTCATTTTTAAATTTTTTTTAAATTTTGGATATGGCATGTAATTTCTATGAATTGTCAAAGTGGTAGCTCCCTAGATCATTGAAATTGTCATATAATTGGATCTAAAACTAAAATCTGACAAAATCAGTAGTCAACTAATTGTATTTAACCCATAAATGTTGCCGAGGACATTTTATGGCCGATGAATGCCAAAGAATCTCTCTTTGTAGGACAGAAGTGTAACTATTCATCTTCCCAATTTTGTGTGAAAAGGGAAGATCATCTACAGTAGTTTGTCTTCCAATGAGTGCTTTTGCATTATTTTAATCCAACAATTCACACGGTGACAAAATAGATGATTTTCATGGTTATGAGTATGTTGTTTAAGGGTTAAGTAAAGGGATAGATTAATGACACTTTTGAGGGACACTTTCATAGAAGTCTAGATACACATAAAGAGAAATCTATTGTGCATGAATGGGTGCAAAGATGGTTTTGGATGTTTCTACCATAATGACATTATTCCAATTTGATTTTATAGATCTATTATCTTGATATCAACCAAGCAATTAATGAGTGCAATTAGTTTAGAGTGCATGACAGTTGGCAATCTTTGGATAAGCTCATCAAGTTGGACACTTATTTCATCCATTTGTAATGGAATAATTGCAAAAAAAATGTTAATGTGGCCTCTTGTGATTCATGTTGTACCTAGTATAATTAGAGAGAAATAACTTCTACCACTATTGGCCTAGCATGAATTAAGAGTCTATTCATCCAAGGTCCCACACCACTTCACAAGAGAAGTAATGAGCAATTCTAAAACTACACAAGAGACTATGTACTAAACTAGTATTAAAAAGCTAGAACTATTTTCAAATGAGGGAATTGTTTGAAGAAGAGTACAAATGGAACGAATGTTGATGTTAGAGTTAATTAAAGTAGGAGGGATTTGTCAAAATGGTTTGGTTGTTTTTGAATTTTCCTTTGCAAAGGAGAATGTAAGCTAAGTATTCCATAGCAATATTGTTGATGTTGTTTAGAATGTTTTTTATGGTTGATCTTGGAAGTTTGAATTCTTTGTGCAATTCTGTAATGGATGAAATAGGTGTTGATCCTTGAGCACTAGTAGTAATGACTATTAGTAGTTGTGTTGGCCATCCTAGAGTCAATAGATTTTGTAGTAGTAGTAGTTGAAATTTATTTTCTTTTAGATATATTGTATTCTTACTACTAATATGCTTAGGATAGGACAAATGCGCAAAATGACTCTCATATCGAATGGCATATCTAGTGGTTAGAGTTAGCATCTCTTACCAAACATTTAATTTATTTTTAGAAATTAAGGTTCTATCATGAAGGTAGTCAATGAAAAGTTATCATATTCTTAAATGGAAATTTGAGTTCTTTATTATCAAATTCTTAAATGAATTGGTTTATTCTTTATTTCTACAATTTGTTTCTATATTATTCAATTGGACATGTTGTGTCATTTGCAATATTCTAGGATTGATTCTCATAGCAAATATTTTTTTGCACTATATGATTAAATTATAAATTTACAAAAATGTGAATTACAAATGTATCCAAAATTGAATCTAGTCTTCCATGTTCAAATAGTATACATTTTAGGCAAGAATGTACAGCAGTCAATCTTAAAACCTAGCCATAATTAGATGTAGGTACTTTAAATATTACTAATATTTTGGAAATAGTTTTTAGAAGTCTTGAATTTTTTTGTTGGAAGGAAAATTTATTATATTTACTTGATTAAATCCTCATTATATTCTTAAGGTTTGATTTATTGTGTTAATTCTTCAAAACAAGGGGTAGTCTAGATTTCCAAAGTTGTAAAGATGTGCTATGAATGCAGCTTAGTAGAATAATTTAATCATTTTTTATTTAATAAAAGATGTCTAATGTGATCCATTGACCATCTCTATATAGTTTCATCTACTAGTGCATTAACCTATAATTTTCAATAAAATTTGAAATTCTCTTTAAGGTGTTTTTAAATCCCTAAAGGTTTGAATGTCTACTCAAAGGACAATTGGAATTTGGGTAGGTGATGAAGTCAAAGTAAACACATGTTATTAAAACCTTGATACATAATGAAGAGACATTCACCCCCTTTGTGGGAAATCAATGAAAAAAAATTAAATTGGACGCTTAGATCAAAAGTTATGCTATTGAAAAAGATTCGAGCAGTTTGGTCTCTTTTGCCATCTTTTGCAATATTTCTCATTTACTTCAAAATTTGGCATGCATGTAACTAACATAATACAATATGCAATTATAAGTGAAAACTACTTTTAGCACAAAATCTCATTCTTAGAAGAGTCAAAACTCTACTAACCTTGCCATGCAAGTTTGAAAAAAAAACATTTTTGTCTAACTATAAACACTATTATTTGCACTTTCAAAATTCTTGAAGTTTTTTCCACACATTCAAATATTGAAGTTTTCACCATTTCAATTTCAAATAAATTTTTTCTCATTGCACAAGATATCATTAAAAATAATAAGTGTATTGCTAGTGTACTTAACCTCCTTGTGTTGTAGGGCAATTTGGAGTATGGAAGACCTTTTATTGGCATGAATGTATTGAAAACTTGCCAATCATTGCACAGATAAAATTAAAATCCTTCTCTACATAAATATGGAGACTCCTAAATTTTGAAACTTGGCGTGATCATTAAATGTCATGCTAAGATTCACCTTCAAAAAACAGAATGCAAAAAAGATGTCTTTCTACAAATTTTATTGCAATTTAAAGATGAAGGGCTTGAAATCTAATTAGGAATTCCTTACAACCCTCCACCGTATAGTGCGCAGTCATTGGGCGGTGATACCAAATTTTGTTCCTATTACAATTGAATTGGTAGTTGAATCCTACAATTACTTAGCGGTAATTGGCAATGTTTGTTGTTCACTTTTTGGATGTATGCAGTAAATGGCTGATTTACTCTAACCAATAGGATGTGGTACTTGATGGTGTTATGGTAGAAGCTCAATTTTTTGAAGTGTAAAAATTTTATTCCAAGAGAGATTGAAGTCTATTGACTCCATTTTCTAAGATTGAAAAGGTGGTTTTTTCTTCACTTCACACATTGTAGTCTTTTAATCGACATGGTCTAATTGGCTAAATTTTTTTCCACGTACACAATGTCAGCATATTTCAATACTATTTTGTACAAGTGAAGTTAAAAAAAATAGTTGATTTATTTATGTTCTTTAGTTTTGACCAATGCACTAAAAAATGACAATTTTTGACAATGTCTCTTGAAAAACACATGGTTAAATTTTATTTTTTTCTTATTTATTCAAGTTATTTTTTATAGGTCATTTTTAAACTGAAAAAGTCACTTTATGAGGTCAAACATACCTATACCTTTTGAACTATAGAATATTTGTAAAGTAAAGTTCCATCAAGCCATATTATACAAACGTAAGAGAACTAAAGGTATGTTCCCACTTGGTGCTAAAGAGTGTTGTTACTAAGATCTTAAGAACAAATTTAGGCCTACTTCTGGACCAAACTCACATTGCAAACATCACCCCTAACACCAAGTGGGAACATAACTTAACACAAGAGTCTACAAACATGTAGATGGATGTGAAAAAAATAAGACTTTGCGTGTTTGAGATGTGGTAGTGTTCGTCCATTGCTCGGAACTTGAATTTGTAGTCCTTAAATTTGTGGTCCTTAAAAGAGTAACTTGTCAACCCAATTAACCCCTAAAAACCCGCTTGTCCCCTCGGGGGACAATTTGGGTCTGGATAGGTTCCTATTGTCTCAATTTGAAGTGAATTTTTTTGAGATTTTTTGAGGTTGTGTAGCTTTGCAAGAGCTTTGTGGATATATAATTTTTGTTTCAATCAAATGGTGGATGAAAAAGTTATGGTACAATGAGCAAGAAATGGAGATTGACGGGCAGCCCAAAAACAATTACAAAAAGTCAAAATCATTTTTTTTGAATTTTTTTCTTAAAATATTATGTTTTTACCTATACGTGAAGCTTTGATTCATTCTATTTGGACTAGGGATGAGAAAGTTATGGACAATCTTAGTTTTTCGGGCAACTTAAGCATCTTCTTGAAAAAAAACTTTTTGTTCAACTTTGAATGCTAATATCTTCCAATCCGTACGGTCAAATTTGATGAATTTTTTACTACATGATCTCAGACAAGTTAAGTACAAGATCCTATGGTTAAATTCCCAAAAAAACAAAAAAGTTGGTTTCCTTAAGTGAATACAGCAGAAGTGGTAGTTTTGAGTGTTTTTTGGCAGAAAAAGCACCCTCGGGGTTTTAGGGGTTAAACTACAATTTGTCCTATTAGTGAGCAAGGGAGGGGAGAAATAACGTAAGAAATTAGTGTCACCACATGATTTTAATTTGTGGAAAAAGGTTCAACTTCAGTGATATTTCAAGCTGCACCAATTCAAGATATTTTTGGCTTTGGTGAATTGGTGTCCCACGCACTATAATTGCAGCAAATCAGTGCACCTCCCCGGCTCACCCCTCCAACTTTTAGCCGGCCTCATTCGACACCAGGGACATTGAATTCATCAAGAAACTGTACAAGACTACTAAGCCAAGCTAAGGTACAAAATCAGTCCATGTTTTGAAAACCTAATTTACATTGCCCTGGACCCTTTCCCACAACAAGTGTGGAGATCCTGAAGCTTGGACAATTATAAGGAAGAGGATCCACTTGACTCGGTCAGTCGGCAACATTGAGTGGTAAGGTATTTCAAATTCCAAGGCGTCAAGGACCAATTCGAAAACACTTCCCATGCTCAGAAGCATTCAAGTTCTATCCCCGAGTTCCGTGTCACCATTTCCCAAGTCAGAATTTTCTCATATTGATGCTTTCCCAACGAGGGTGTTATTTAACTTACAAAGAATGGAAGTTCCACCTACAATTCAGCATGCTCCTACGAAACAATGGCAAAAAAAGTATCATCATTATCTCACTCCCAATGGAGTGCCCATGGAAATCAGGGCTGGGGTCAGGGCTCCTCTGACAACGGATTCTCCAAGTCTTCCAGGGTTTGCACAATTTGGAAGAAGTTGGGGCGACGTTCAGGGTTCGCGTTCCAGCAATGCTCCATCAATTGTCGTAAAGCCGCAGGACAATCCTCCGGAATGCTGGGTCTCGCATTCTTGTTCACCACCGCATAGGCCACCTGGACAGGAGTCATGTCGTGGAACGGCACTTGTCCCGTGACAAGCTCCCACAAAATGATCCCAAAGCTGTACACGTCCACTTTCTTCGAGTAGTGGTGATGACTAATCATTTCGGGAGCCATCCAGCGGTACGTGCCGGTGTCTGCACTCCGTAAATTACACTCGGCTTCCTGACACCCTACTCCAAAATCGGTCAACTTGACGTGCAGATCCTCTGTCAGCACGAGATTCTCCGACTTGAGGTCTCGGTGGACGACGCCTTGCGAATGCAAATACGCCATCCCCAGCGCCACATCCAGGGCCATGGACAGGATGGTCTTCATGGACAGGGAACCGGATTCGTTCCGATGAAGAAAAGCGCGCAGGGAGCCCCCCGGAACGTACTCCATGAGGAGACAGCAAACCGGCGGTTTCATCGAGGCCGCCATGAACTTCACGATATTGGGGTGATGGAGTTGGGATAAACAATGAACCTCTTGCATGAATTGACGCTCCAGCTTGGTCGCAATGGTGGCATCCTCGCAGCAATCGAGGCGCAAGAGCTTCACAGCAACCTCCTGGTCTTTGTATTCGCCATGGTAGAGGCGAGTATGATTACCCGAAGCAAACTTCTGCCCCAGGAATAGGGAAGACATGTCACAGGCGTAAGCCTCCGGGACCTCCATTTCCAGATGCGGCGCTTCGGGCTGCGATACCTCCACGAAGTGCGCCCACGAGGCGGATTTCTTCATGTCGGGAAACTTGATCTTCTTGTGCTTGGAAGTGAGAGGACGATCCATGCTGCTAACCCTCGGCAAAGAAGTCGTCTCCCGGTGACTCTGTTTCCCCAACCAGTGGGAGATCCCATGGGCTTCATGGGATTTATCACCGTCGATCTTCTCTCGAGCCTTCTCCGGAGAGCTTTCCAGCGACCTCGACTTGGGCTTCACCTCCATCTCGCCCGAATGGTCGTCCTGGAGTTTCAGCGGTCCTGTGAAATGAGGCCCGAGCGGAATCGTCTTCGTCTTGTGTCCCGCGAAGAAGGGCAAGCGATGATGGAATCCGCGGCCGCCGAAGTGCAAGATTCCATGTCGTGTCGACGGATGCACCGGCTCCGTGATCGTCAATTTTTCACGGTGCTTCGCCATCTCGAAACTCAAGCGGTAAGGTTTGAAACGGAGCTCCGGATATCACGTTAAACCCTCAAGAACATCGGTCCTCTCGAAATCTCACAACCGTGGATCTCGAACTCTGAGTACACCGACACACCTGAAATGAATCCCTCCAAAATTCAGTCTATACGAAAGTCGTTATAAGTTCACCACGCAGGCTATCTTCTCCGTCTCGTCACCAACTCCATCATCACCGTCTTCCATAACCCTAAACCCCTCTCACTGTTCTCCCCATCCGCGACCTCACAATCTTGACATGCCAAAGCAACTCAGATCTCTTACAAGCAACAACACGATTATTTATATAAGCACGTCAAATCCTTTCACAAGCAACGGTTCCACTGCTTATATATGTAACAACACTCTGCACAGGAACACGCTTGCAAGAAACTCGAGCCTCCGTCTGGCGCTCCTCGTAAGTCGTATTCCACAAACAATCAATTGTGCAAGGGCTGCTACTTCAACTACTCAATCCACAAGCCGCCATCCCAGTTGCCAAAAAGGAAGAAAAGAAGCTGCTCGTGCACGACCTCCGCCCGACCTCATCGGTAACCGGCAAAGCGACAATTCATGCAAGCTTCGTAGCAGCGTGCACCTCTTGCGGAGTCAAAGCGTCGCTTCCCCGAAAACCCGCGCATGATGGTCGCTGGCATAAAATATTTCTCGGTTTCTCCTCCAAATCCTGAATCCCCTCTACCCCAACACGGAAACTCGCAAACTATGAAGAGATTCGTGACCTGCTCTGAAATCAACCACTCGGCAGCTTTGAAACTCCGCCGAGGTGGCATCGTTCTGACACGCCGGATTAGTGTAATCCTTCCGTGGAATCGAAAGACACTGAAGCCCGAAATCCGCGCGTTCGTTACCACGTGGCCATCTCCGCTTTGGAAATTTCGACACCGCAAATTCCGTACCTCTCCAGCAATTGGATCTCGCCACACTTCGCAGGCAATTCTAGACGAATTCCGTCGTCGTTGAAGGTGCGGCATCAATGGATCATGCTTTGACGGCTAAATTTGGTCGTCTCAGCACAGGCGGACTACTTCTGCAGTGGCAATTACGGGGCTGGCGGGCGAAGGAGCGGCGAGCTGCAAAGTTCAAGTCACCGGCATCGAGAGTCGCTTGCGGTGACATCCGACAGTCGGTAACACGGATTTCAACTGCAAACAGAAGTCGGAGAGAGAAGAAGAAAAAACTTCAGCCTAATAAGTACTTTTGAAGCTGGCTTTGAGATAAGAGTCTGTTCATCTTGGGTCCCACTTGAAATTCATAAAAACTTCGAATTTTGTGAGGGATAATACCTTACCTCCTTATTTGCTCTATGTTATGTTTGCAGAATTTTGTAATAACATCATTCAAGCAAATGTTTTCTTTTTACTGCTCCCATATCACACATTGATATGTATATATTACGAGGACAGATTATAAAATATAAACATAAAAATAAAAACATAATAATTATAAAGATTGTGATTTACACTTGGGATAGAAGAGTGAATTCTAATTTTAGCTGAAAGGAAAAGATAGTGAGATTTTCAAGGAATTGCTTTCAATGATCACATGCAAATATACAAGATATATGATGGATAAGAGACCCATGTTTTGCATAGCAATATATATCAAATGAGACCCAAAGACAAGACCCACATTTAGTATAGGATGGATAAGAATTTATAATTGAAACATAATAATACATAGGGGTAAATGCACACTACGCCGGACCATTTTTGGCAGAAATATATACATAAAAGTCCATTTCATTTTTTTGCATATGATCTCTAAATTTTTTTGTTTTTTTTGTATAATTTTTTTATAGTGTGTTAAAGCAAAAGATGAAAAAAAAATTATCAAAATTTCCTTTGTATATTTATATAAAAAAAACTTTAAATTTTCATTTACTTTAATAAATTGTAGAAATGATTATAATGAAAATTAACTCTATTGAAAGTTAGACCATCCTTAGAAATACTTATTACAATTATTTTGATAAGATAGATTTGTGTAAAGTTGATTTTAAGTATGTCTAATGTACTTCTAAAAATCAATACTATTCTGGTAAGATAATGATGCATAAATTAGTCCATATCTACAAACTTAGGGATATAATTTTATATATTTCAAATCAAAATATTTGAATACATTTATACCTATTTAAATATAAATCCTTCTTTAGCAAAATATTTGAATTTTCATTAGATCAATGAGTCTTTATCTTAAATGTTGTGGACTATGACAGTAGTAAAGAGTACATTTCAAAGTCCTTTACAAATAATGTATAAACAATTTTGCAATTTTTTGGGGGGGATTTTATAGATCATCAAGTATACAACATTAATATGTGTCTTTTTTGATGTTTCACAACTTGTATATTTTTAAATTTACAAGACTTTCAAAAAATCCCACTGAAAAAAGGACTATGATAGTCTATATTGGTCCAGCGTAGTATGCAATTGCCCATAGGGTAACAAGCATAAAAAGGTTTAAGACTCAATAACTAAATTGTCTTCTTCTATTTGGATATCCCTCATGATATTTATTGGCCTTAAAAATTGACAAGCATCTAGACTCTTCTTAGACAATTGAAATTTTTTCAAAGCCAAACATCTGCTAAAAGGAATAGATAAATAGACAAAGTATCTTGAGAAAGGGTAGAAATTAGTTGTTCATGTCATGGATACTTCTCAAAGAATTCTTAAACTAAAATCTTTGGCCAAGATTTTAGCACGTATAATCTTATAAAGAATATTAACAAGACTTCACTAAGCCTTGAGGCAATAATTTTTTCAAATGTAATTTGTACTTCAAGTTTTAGATGGTCTAGACTTAGATTAGGACCAAAACTTTCATATTTGAAAGGATGTGAAGGATGTTAGAGGTTAAAGAATTTTGTCAAGATGTCAAATGATGTTGCATCTAATGTTAAAACACGTCACAATGTGTTATTTATTAAATTAAGATGGTTTCTTTACCCTATGTTGTAATTTTAGGGAGTCCATTCTCATTTAAGAACCCCACATGATTGAAGCTGACTCTTTATCCTTGTCAACTAGGGGTTGGAAGACTTAGGCTTTGAAGCTTCCTTGACTTGTCATTTTTGTCAAGTGGAAAACTAAGAATCTATACACAAATTATCAAACAACTTTCACTCCAATAAGGAAGAATCTAAAATTGCACATGCATCAAAGAAAAAACTCAAAGTTATGATATTACCAAATGATGTTAGATGTAGGAGCTAATTTGTCAAAGTCATGATATACGAGTTAGGATTTTAGAGATAATATATTGACTCTTGAAAACAAACAATATATGTTTTATTCTTTTCCACTGCAATGTCTTTGAATGTGTATGAAATAATGTTTGAAGTATTAGTGTATTGAATGTATTTCAATTTGCACATTGTACATGTCAATTCTTTATAATGATTTGTATGTAGTAGAAATTTGGATGGACAAAAAACTACTAGTACAAATTCATGCTAAAGATCATTACCAAACTAAAACTAATGCAAATCCTAGACTATAGGACTAGACTAAAACTAATGCAAATCTAGACTAAAACTAATGCAAAGCCTATATTTGCTAAATTGAATGCTATTTTGAAGGGCTAATTTTTAGATCAGCCTTGATGGCAAAGGATAGGAAGACCCTTCAAATTAATCTCTTAAATATTTGGGAAGACCAGTTGCCGTTGCAATATACTTTAATCGTAAGGCAAGTTTGGTGGAAAATAATTCTAAAAATAAATGCCAAATTTTAGGAATTTTTTTTTTCAAAATCCAAAAAATAATATGGCAAAAAACACGAGGAATAAATCTATTTTTAGTATCTAAAAAAACTTATTTTTCAAAGGAAAAGATTCAACATAGAAATGTTGATCCTTCCCTTCATTTAAGATAGTGTTTTTTTGGATATTCTCTACAGGAGATGCATAACTGGTGACATATTCTATCTGTATGGTGCCTTATCTGAGCATAGTAATGTTAATCCCTTAAGTTTCTTGAGAGTGTTTTCACCAAAAACTCTCCAAAAATGTCATTTCTTATACAAGTATCAAATTTTTGAAAAAAAGTTTTTTTAACACATGGAACTGTAAGATCTTGTCGTATGCTAACTTGAGAACATGTTGTAAAAATTTCAGAAATTTTCACTGTGTGAATTGCAAGATATAAGCAATCAAATTCACTAAAATCATTCTTTTGGCCCTCCGAAAAATAAGGGAGCTGCACTTCACAAACTCCTTTTCTACGAAAAAATGTCCAAAATGGTGGTGCTTCTTTGGATTCTTTTTTCTAGATAAGTTGGCTACATGCTTAAGAAATTTCACATCATTTGGAATTGTATAACATACAGGAACAAATAGTATGTAGAAAAAAGTAGATAGTGATTCAAAATATAAAATTGTTAAGATTTTAGTTATGGAATTGATAAATTCCAATGTTTGCAATGTTGTAATAAACAATCAACATCCTATAATTTTATTTTTTTCAAAAAATATTGAAAATTGAGTTTGATAAAGGACTTCAAAGTTTATTTTAGAATAGAGAATCTATAACTTCCCACAAACTAAAACTCCTCATAACTTTTGACTCATTGATCAAAATGGATTGATTCAAAGCTTTTCACATGTATATAACTCTAGAAAATCAATTTCAAATTTTTGTTAATGAAAAAAGTGATTCTTTTGATCTGCCTGGACTGCCTAGCCTGGAAAAAATGTAACATATTAAGCCATAACTTTTGACTCATATTTTCAAATGTCATGCAATTTAGTGCATATGAAAGACACTCCTTGTTCCCACATTCTATTAAAATTTCAGCTTAAAATATGCAAATCTCTAATCAGAGGTTCATGCCCAAAATTTCTATGTTGTCAAAAAATGCATGTTGGTCCTTTAGAGGTTAAGATGTTAAAAATGACATTTAATATAAGATGATGATTGTTGAATCAACAATCCAATGGTGAATGTTTTGTCATTTCTATGTACATAAAATTATAGTCTAGGAATCAAACCTTTAAAGGATTGGTATAAAGATCATTTTTCACTACATCCTACATACAAAGTCTCATCAAATTCTTAAAATCTAATTTGTAGAAAATTGAAAATTGGAATTTTAGGTTTTATACTATTTTTCAATGCCCAAAGCATTTTGAAATGCCTACATGGTATCAAGTTTGGGAGTTTTTGGCACCAATGAAGTGAGACTTTAGAGCCTTAATTTGGTTTAGCAAAATGAGAGATCTAACTCAGACTCAAAATCCCATCTATTTTTTTGTCTATGAGAAGAATAAGACTTATCAACCATCCTCTTGAGCTAATTTTGTAATCTGTCTATTACAAGTTCTATGCTTAAAGTGGCCCCCAAATCATGGTCTTTTTGATTTTTTGAACCATTTTTGGATATACATTTTCTACAGTACTATTATACATGAGAGAACTTAGAACCTATAGTTTAAACTTTGACTTTTAGACTACCGTACATTCAAGTTAGATTTTGCACCTTGGCATTAAAATAATTTACTTTGGATATTTGGACAATTCAGTAGTTTGATCCAATTTTCTTTGCTTTCAACAATATGTTGCTCTTTCTAATTTTTGACACTTTAATGAAATGATTTGATTTTTTCTATTTATACGTGAATGTGTTCCTTTTTCTAAATTTTCTCAAGAATAATTTTTGAATATTTAGAGTTTAAATCAACAATCTAAATTTTCATAAATTTTCATAAATAGTTGTACAATTTTTCATATTTTAGACATGATCCAATTTTTCCCTCATTATTTACAAAACTGATCTGCACATAGGGTATGAAGCTCTAAGTTTGTCATATAATACTTTGTCATTCACCTTCTACAGCTCAAAGAAAATAAGAACTCGCCTTTAAAGTAGGACTTAGAGAAACGGGACTTGGGACAAAGTGTGAAACAACCTCAATGCTCCCCTTCTTAGTCAGACTGTAAAGCAAATCCATGATGGCATTATTTTCTAGTTTTGTATTAGAGAATCGTCACCATTGAATAGTTGTAGAGGTCAATTATACAGGGTTGGTTCCACTGAGGACGGCCTCCCTTCATATCGCCCGGGAAATTGGTCTTCTCGAAGCAGTGCGATTAGGGGGATTGGGGTGAACACTAAGTTACACTACGTGGGCGTCTTGGATTGGATCCGTCATGAAGCTGCCACAGCGCCACACGTTATGCGTAGGACTCGGCGGAGTCGGTGCCAGGAGGTGGCGACGAGCCGACGAAAGGCTCCTTTTCGGAGGCGGGCCATGGCTTTCGTGGTGGTGCTACCTGTTGCGACTTGTTCGTTGTCTGTGTGTTGTCGAAAGTACGCTGTAGAAAGATCTCTCATCTCTGTCACAGCTCTGTCACTTCAACCGAAGGCGACTTTGGACTTTGGGGGCGTCACACGTGGATACCATTGGAAATCGAATCGAATCCTCCCTTGTACTCCTTCTCGGACGCCACGTCTAAGCAACCCATTTTCCCGACTCTCCACGAGCAGAAAGCATATGATTCGTAGCTACAGGGACCATGGATGGAGTGTGGACATGGGCGAAACCCTAATTCAGTTGTTCACGCTACCCTAATCTCGTCTCCGGCGGCCCTTGACCCTACTTGAATGTCGGTTTGTTCTATTCTCATCTCCGGCCCCGACCCTAATCTGGTTCGGTCGATACTGTAGCAACCATGACCTTGCGGTGAACTTTCTTGCTTCTGATATTTTTATTCTGGTGAGTTTTCCAATCCACCGCTATTGGAAATTTGGAAGTGAAGAATCGTAGTCAGATGTTCGTTCGTATATCGGCTCTGGTTTCAGTCAGTGCGGCATAGTTGTGTGAGTTCATGATTTTGGAGAGAAGTTTGTGGATCTTACCAATTGGCATGGGGGTTTCATTATGACATAGCTTGAATGCGTGATTAGGGTGCTGCAGTCAATGCAGTCGATGATGATATAGTTTGAATGCGTGATTAGTGTGATGCAGTCAATGATATTGTGGCATGTGCGCTGAAGATTCTAGAATTTCATTTCATTTAGGAGATGGTCGAAATAACAAGGTTTAACCGCTAAAGTGAAAGTTTGGGTAGGTTCCACACGTCCTCATCCTAGTCCATTGCAAGGTCCTACATTTTAGATATGAAAATAAAAAGTATAAAGCATAAAGTATAAAGTATAAAAGTATAAATAATGCTTTGCCTTAGAAATGGCAATTTTGAGAAGTTTCTGACGAATAAAAGAATAAAAGGCCTTGCATCAGAAAAGTTGGGCCAGATTGTTTGGATGCCATCCTGACACCAAAGGCTGCATTTCAGTCATTTTAGTGTCATTTTATCCACACTGAGTTGGTATGGAGGTTGGCACCAAATTAACTTAATAGCATCTCCATGCACCATCTTGACACCATATTCACATGCCTTGAGTTTCCTGATGTGGGACTTCGGGAATTAGGATTTGGAGATTGATATTTTTACTTCTCTAGTGCTGGGTTTCTCCCTCAATCTTTTTCCTCTAAAATGAGCAGAGGAACAGGGAGCCTTGCTTGCATTTGCCACTGTCTCCATTCACGGCAACTGAGTTATGTTGAACTCCAGAAATCACATGGTTTCTTACAGGGATTACCTAGATGAACTAGAAATTGATATACGGAATTGGTGAGCCATCTCATTGCAACCTCTGTCAAAATGGCACCGCTGACAAAGTAACAATTTCACTGATTTACAAAACGTCTCACTATCTTATTTGCAGTTGCCATGAAAGTTGCATTACTCTTTCGAATTGCACAGAATGATAGTGGGTTTCAGATCTTGAGAATGGGAGGGAGGGAGGGAGGGACCCATCTCAGCAGTCCTCAATAGAGACACCTTGAAAACCTCATGTGGTGATTACCATGTTTTGAGGCTACGGAAGGAGAGAACGACCGGTAGTCATTGCTAATACAACCAAGATGAAACCTGCAAAAATGAATTCAATACGTTGGCATTACCGTACCCAAGTAGAGCAGATGGGAAACAAATTCAAAATTGACCAATTCAACATCCGCACCCAAATTGCCATGTCTCCATACACCATGGAAACCTCTCATAAGTGGGTTTCAAAACCTTATTAAGCGCACCTTGAAGTAGACTGTTGGCGAACGGATGAGTAGCCAAGAACACCTGAACTACCAAATATTGGAAGACCCCACTTAAGCTTTCAAGGTAAATAACGAGTGATGCTTTGAAGGTAATTAACGAGTGATGTTCAATGGCTGTAGTTACACCGATTGAAGAACAGCTGAAACATGTGTCATTGAATTCAACACTGCCATTCCCGAACTCAAAGAGATGGGTACGCCATCTGCCAAGACAACCATTTGTGCATTCCCATATTGAAGTGCTTCACCATTGATGACGTAACATCCAGCAAAATCCGAAGCCCGCTATTCTGGAATGAATCTCCTCACACGAAGTCGAACTTCTCAAATGACCTCATTCTACAAGCAGCTTCCAGTCATGATGGCTGGTATTTAATTGAATTTATCTCGGAGAATGAGGTCATTTGAGAAGTTCCGACCCCCTGGGGGTGAACCCGCATACCTTAGTTCACCCTGAGGGAGCAGAGCTCACATCGTCCACTCCCTACCACAATTCCAAGGCTGCAAAAGAACACACAAAAGCTGATTGGAAAAACCCGTTCAGAGCGAGTAATGGATCCTCTGAGTGGTTTGTAAGTGGATGCTTCCGCATTGTCAGCAGGCTGTCGAGCGTGCATGGATCATGCCGAGTTCTGAACTCGACACAATATCGAATGCTTCATTAAGGGAATCTCTTAGCAACACGAGTTGATGGGATTCATGACAAGGCGAAGAAGACAGTGGCATGATTCACATGTTATTTAGGGTTTTAGAATCCTCCTCTCCGCCACCTATCGGCTAACTTAACTTACCTGTGACGACATTGCAGGAGTAGCTATAGTTGTCTATTTGAGTTCGTTGCCCGTCATTGCTTGGAGAGTGGGAGGTGTGATCGAGTCTATGTTATGTTGAATTCCTGCTCGTGCCTAACTTGCCATGGTGTAACGAACTCCACAAATTGAACAATGTCTTTCAAGAGACCTTTACTTGGCACGACCTTGCTGAGGAGGAGTGACAGAATGGAAGATGGAGCACAACGATGTTAATACGTGAGAATTTTAGTCAAAGTGGCTACTTGAAAAATAAATGCCTGGAATACTAGGCAGATTCCCAGGGAATAATAGTCAAATTTGCTATGCAACAAGATGGTCTTAACCCCTCACCGCCCAAGGCCTAACCATGTCAAAAAACAACCTTGCTTTTCAAGTGTTATAATTCTAAATGTGAGTAAGTTATGAAAATCTCAACCGTACAATCTTGTATTGTTCATGTTGTAGATGGTGTTAATCAAATTTGGGGTCATTTGACCATATAGATTGAAAGATTATAATGTTCTAGTGTTGAAAAAAGATGCTGAAACTTTCCTAAAAACACAATTGGTGGTGAAATTCGATTTCTAAACCTACTCAAATGAGAAAACTTTAAATTTAAAAGTGATTCAAAACCAAAAGACAAACACTTTAGTGGGGAAAAAAATCATTCAATTGACTCATTGCGTTTGCAAAATTGTTTTGAAATGTCAAAAAACAGTGAAAAAAGTAGCAAAAAAACACATCTGTAGCTGAACCTACCTCTACTAAAATGCTTCTCAGTCAATAATAACTTCTTGTATTGATATGAAATTTTTACCACAAGAACTAGACTAGTTTGCGCAACTTTTACAACAAAAATTATTGAAAACAACCCTTGTCTGAAGAAGTTATAAGCCGCCGAAGTTCATTGTAATGCAAAAATGTCTGGATTTGGAACTTCGAATTGTTTCCAAGCATTTAAAACAACTTAGATTGACAATAACATTTTGCCACAATAAGTAGACTTTATGGGAACAAAACACAACAAATTTTATTGGAAACTAACATTTGATGAAAAAGATACAAGCCCCCGAAGTTGCAGCCATCTCAATGCAGTGTGGTGAACTCAAATTGAACCTTCGAACTTCAAATGGCTTTCAAAAACTCAGAACATCTTGTATAGATTTGAAAATTTTACCACAAAAAATAGACTAGTATGCGCAACGTTTCCAACAAGTTTTATTGAATTTGGACATTGGATACAAAAGATTCAGCACTTTGAGGTTGACTGCTAGACTATATGAGGACACTTTTGGTCCCCTTGGGCGGTAAGGGGTTAAGTATCATCCAAACATCACCCAATTATCACACACAAATATTAGAGGAAGTAAATTATAAACCAAGTCTTCTTTGCTATCATTGATTGATTGCCTCATCAGTTTTGTTAATTTTCCAAAACTATAATAATTAACATCATTGAAACTAAAGTGTAAACAAGCCACCAAGGCCATATTTGTTATATTGAGACTTTTTGCAAATTTTGAGACAGAATGCTAGTTATTGGAAAATCTATTTAAAAAAATAGTAATTGAAATAATAAATAAATAATGCTAATATAATGATTCTATAATAAAATTCTAAAAGTTAGTGTTGTTACTTATTTATAAAAAAATACTAGTAAAGAGATAAAGCATTTTATCTTCGAGTTGAGGATAAAAATGAGATTGCGAAAAGTCTCAATATAACAAATATGACCTTAACTACTAAACATGTGGTGAAGGATAACTTCAAGAAACACTTAATCCTTCATCCCTTAATGCCTAATCTTTCTTTGCCAATTTTGGCCAATTTTAGCTTGCATCTTTGTGTGAAAGTTTTATTTCCGTCACTTTCAATTAAAAAGGTTCATAAAGAATGAACACCTATTGAAGAATCAAGGATTGCTTTGGATAAATGAGAAAGCATTTGGATGATACTTCAGCCTAATGCATTTTGTTCATCATCAAGAATATGGAGATTGAAGTACTTAGGGGTCAGTGGTTTTGAAAGTGCAATCATAGTTCAACATGGTGATATCTATGTATTTGACATCAAAGTGAATGGATTGAGGTATTGTACCTATAGGGTAGGATCAACACATTGATGCCAAATAATTCATTAAAGTTTCTAGATAGATTTGGCACTTTAAAATAATAATAAATTAAATACAATATTATATTCAAACAAAATTGAAAATAGATGGAAACTAACTTCAAAAGCCACTTAATTTGATGTGTTGAGAGATGAGAAGAAAAGTTGTTTATACAAGTGGGGTGGTAGAGGTAAAAAAAACCATGTGGGATATATAAATTAGGATTAGTAGGAACTCAACCACACATAGTTAAGTCAAAAGCAGGAATTGTGTTCAAAATAGAAGTTCAAACCTCATTTAGGCATGCAGATAGAACCTCTCTTAACGCATGGTGATTATGCATTTAGAGAGTCCTCAGACTATGTACGTGTCTGTCCATCTTAAATCTACCGGACCACATGTCTTTTCGTCTTGAATAAGACGTAGGCCCACCTATTGTCTTCAAACTCTCTTACTGCATATTATGCACTAAGGAGTATGCAATAAGAGAGGTTCTACCTGTATTGAAATTAAAAAATTAAAAAAAATAGAAATAAGTTGATGTGGAAAATTAAGCTGAATTTCATCTCTAAATTTTCTTTTGAGATTTCAAGTCTCCAATCAAAAGTTATGGACAAATTTTAGAGAGAAGTTGGAAAGGACATTTCTTTTTACATTTTCAAACACCTTCTCTGAATTTTGTCCAAATTTGTTTTGTAGGATCAAAATCACAAACGTGTTTTGATGATGAAAGTCTGTTCGATTTTATAGCTTTTTCTAGTTCAGAATTTTTGGAAAAAATTTATTCTATTATGCCAAAATGAGATTTGGAAATTTGACTACAATTCCTACATTTTGACAATGAGTGGTCAAGCTCTCATCTTCAAATTATCCCATACCATTTGAGGATTCATGACGGACAATGAATTTCATTATAAAAATGACCTCCCTACCGTTCTTTCTCATCGAAGGTCAATGAAACAACTTCATCACCTAGGGGTCTAAATTCTCCATGATGGTAGATTGATGATGATTGAACTTTATTTTGGAATTTCTAATGTAAATTGCCGATTTTCTTTATTTACATCAATATGGTCATCTAACCCCTAAACATCCTGAGTATTCTCCAAAATTATAAATTTCAGCTACATTGGATCGTTACTCCCAAAATTGTGCTTGAAAAACACTCTTGTACGCAATGTATGATCAGATGGAAAAGTAATACAAGTGTTTCTTGCAACTATCTATTTGATAAGTTATTTTGTTGAGTGTACTAATTAGAAGAACTAGCCATCATGTAAATCAAGCAATATTTTGTATACATCTTACAAATCTTTGCAAAGAATAAAGGATTGAAAAACATCATTAACCCCTTAATTTCCTTAACTAAGTTTTCACCAAAAACGCTACAAAACTGTCATTTCTAGTACAAGTATCAAATTTTTGAAACAAAACATTTTTGGATACACATAACCATAGGATCCTAAAGTACACTAGTTTGAAAAGATGTGGAAAAAATTTCAGATACTTCCATAGTATAGATTGCAAGATATTAGCATTTGAAGTGACAAAAATCTTTCGAAGGGCCCTGTGAATAACTAGGCAATTGCACTTCACAAGGTCACAATTGAATGAAAAATTGTTCAAAATGGTGGTGCTTCTTTGGATTCATTCTTCAAAGCAAATTGGCTACATGCTTGAAAACTTGCAGATCATTTGGAATTGTACAACATATAGAAAAAAAATAGTAAGCAAGAAGGAGTAGAGAATGATTCAATATACTAAATTGATAAGAATTTCATTATGGAGTTGAAAAATGCCAACTCCAGTGGTTGTAATGTTGCTATAAACAATCTATATCCTATGATTTTATTTTTTTCAAAAATATTGAAAATTGAACTAAATAAAGACTTCAAAGTTTATTTTAGAGTAAAAAATTCATAACTGCCTGCAAACTAAAACTCCTCATAATTTTCATGTCATTAAGCAAAATGCAATGATTCAAAGCTTTCCATGTAAACATAAATTTGGAAAACCAATTTCAAATTCTTATATGTTAAAAAAATATTTTTTCTAATCTGTCCGGACTACTTGGACTACGTGACCAAGAAAAAAACTATATATTATACAATAACTTTTTAACCATGCTATCAAAAGTTATGGAAATTATTGGACCTTAACCCCTAAAGTTCCACTCACCAAAAACACTCAAGAATTGCCATTTTTAGTACAAGTACCAAATTTTTGAAAAAAAGACTTTTTTGTCACCTGTAAAGATAGGATCTTGTAGTATGCTGACTTGAAAACATGTGGTAAAAATTTTAGAAATTTCCACAGCGTGGATTGCAAGATATAAGCATTCAAATTCATTAAAATCATTTTTTGGGCCCTGCAAAAAACTGGGCAGTTGCACTTCACAATCTCACTTTTCTATGAAAAAATGTCCAAAATGGTGGTGCTTCTTTGGATTCATTTTTCTGTACAACTTTTTTACAAGCTTGAAAAATTTCACATCATTTGAAGTTGTACAACATATAGGAAAAAAATAGTAAGTAGAAAGAAGTAGAGAATGATTCAAAGTACAAAATTGTTAAGAATTTGGTTATGGAATTGAAATTGCCAATCCCAATGGTTGAAATGTTGTACTCCCTTTGTCCCACTAAAAACCTCCAAAATTCTTCTTTTTGAGGGATTAACTATATTTTTAGTCATAGTGCTAGCAATACATGTATTCAAGAACAAATAAGCTATCATTTAAATCTATGCAAAATCTCTAGCTTAGGCATTGTCGTTTAGGCACCTAAAATCCATGTAGAAAGTACGAGGTTTGAGCATAATTTGTAAATGTTGCCAGCTTTGTCAATTTAAATGATTTAAAGGGTGGTGGCAAGAACAGGATTCTAGAAATGTGTTTCCCAATCTAAATATGTGCAATAAAAAAAACTAGCCCACTTTACAACATATTTTTATAGTGTTGAAGTAGTCACTAAATGCATCATCAACACTACTATCTAGAGAAATAATTTGTACAAGGTGCCTTATATGAGCAAGACCAAACTTGCTAGGCCAAAGGAATGCTCCTAGATTGTTTCACTTGCCCCTACAAGGT